>VMBQ01010190.1:0-29077 GCA_007657795.1 Dreissena rostriformis | reverse complement strand
TGTGTATTCATTGCAGTTTGAATTGTATAGACGATCGCTGGAATAGATGATGCACGGTAGATTGGATTTAGTTATTCATTAATGTTTGATGTTTGTATGGGGTTATTTTCTTTCTGAAAGAAGCGTATGGCTAATATTTCGAAATGACGTGCTTAAACTGTTGTGAGTAACGCATAAAGTTAAAAAATTAAAAAAACGTCAGTATGTTATTATCGTTAAATGGTCGAAAGCACGTGGATCATTGATATCAGAAATTAAAAATCCATTTATCGTTACAAGACAGAAACAGACAGAAATAATATTACATTCGTTGAAGTGTTTCAGTGTTCAATGCGGGGAATCACGTGGTCAGATTCAATAAAAAATGGCCGCCGATGCCTCGCTAAGAGGTAGAAATTGAAACTTCACCCAAGATGCATCTGTGCAAGTAGTCAGGTCCTTTCCCTTATGATTCATGGTGTATATGTTCACCTAAAACACAAACTGCTTTAATAACAAATATCCATTATCAAATTTAAACACTGTATTTAATAACACAGAATGACTGTTGCTCTCTTGATCATTCATGATTTTATGAAGAAAATAATCATGTTTTACTCAAATAATAAGATAAAATTTCATTTTATTTAGCAGAATTGTAGTATATTTGCCCAACATATGAAATATAAAAATCTTAATTTTTACAAAATATTTTTTAAATTAGAAAATATGTCTTACCAAAGAAAAAATAAACAATCCATTAAACTTTGTTTACATTTGACCTTTTTGTTTTCGTCGCGATTTTGTAAACAAGGGAAACAACTGTGCCCTCTATAATGTACTTCATAAAGATACATGTAGAAAGATTTACCTTTTTTGTCAAGAGAAAAGACATGAAAAGACATGCTTCTTTTGTCGAAAATGCACTTAAAATCGTTTTTTTTTATATTGTAAAATTTGTGAATACTGTACGTTCACTCTGTTATGGCGTCCATATTTGCGAACGCTACGACAGCCCTTGACCATTCGTAACTTTTACATAGGAACTTACGAATTCGTAGCAGGTGAATGCGTAAGTATTTTTAAATGAAACGCTCGGATTTTCTTACGAACTGCGTAAGTATACTTACGAAAGAAACCGTGCGTACGAACGTTTATGAAACGGGGTCAATATCCCGAAGGGATTTCTTCAAGCAAAAAACAGCAATCCAAAACACTATATTTATAAAACTGTCTGAAGGAAAAACAACATTTTCAAATACTCGCAAGCCATAACAAAAAGCAGCTACACCGAAACAGGCTACCAATAAAATTCCTATTGAAAATAAAATTTTGATTATCCAGATAGCCAATTTCGTATACGAAACTAACATGTACAGTGCCTTTCCATTAGATATGTATCGCTACATGTACCAGAACATGCCAATGCGAGGTTGTTTTAGACTTATTGGGCGGATTCAACGGTATTCCTGGACATGTGCGTTGTTCAAGAAGTTGTCCGTGTATAAGGACCATGTCCGAGCTCAATAACAATCGTCAAAACCACCGAAACTCAACTTTACCTTGAAAATAACGCCATGAGCAATCGAATTATCCATTTTTTGTCAACCAAAATGGGTCCACATGAACAACTGGTACTTACACAGTGCTTATTAGTGTAAAAACTGTGATTTGAATTTTTGCCGTGTTCAATGACAATTGACGATTCAGGAATATTCCATGAACATTCTCCACAGTCAGACCAACCAGAGGAAAACGGTTGATACTCGCTGAAACCTCTTCCGGCTGGCCCTATCATAGGCGGCATCCGATTAAAAACAAGAAGTAATAAGGTAGATGTACCTGTTTGAAGTCTCAATTTCTGCCTCTTAGCGAGGTATCGGCGGCCATTTTTTATCGAATCTTACCACGTGATTCCCCGCATTGAGTTTTAATAAGCCAAATATTTGTTAAACCAAAAGTTAAGTGCCATAGACTAATTAAAAAGCTTACAATTATTGTGGAACTTCGTTCAGATGTTAAAATGCTGAACACATGTTAACACTGATTAAAAAAGAAACCACGCATCGAAATATGTGCGAAAAGTTCACGAAAGCTAAAGGACTTTTGTGGACCCATGCGTCATGTTTAATGGATATGTTTATTTATTACGGTTTAAGTGTAATTCTATCACAAATAAGCTTTGAATGGCAACAAACGTTTCACCGTCTTGCCAAAAAACGGACTGATAAAAATCTATATATTAGCATCGTATGAATGAGTTTGGTATTTGTTTATTATATGCTATAACCGGTTGCAGTAGATATCGTGTTAGTCTGTTATCAGAAGTTATACCTCTGTTGATAACAAAACTGTCTATGGTTAAATTTATTGGCATGCATAGCAAACTTATTTTACATTTATTTGCAGACGCATGCTATAAACGATATGCATCTCGCAATTGTGATTTATGTTGATCTATTCATTGCAGGATTCCCATAGCACTCTTAAATCTGAGTAATTTGTGACGGGATCCATTGGTTGGAAATGGGCCGTTCTGACTTCTGCAAAATCCCACAAGGCATTTCTGATATAATACAATTCACTAAAATAAAATGTGTATCAGCAGCGCCAGGAAGTATGATGTTTCCATAGGCGCCGTAGGTTTTAAAGTAGAATGGTTTAGCTCATATCGCTCCGTTCCTTGTATTATATATTATTATCGTATTATTATTGCATGTCTGTGAAGTAAAGTGTCTTTTCTAAGTGCGCATTAAAGGTACTTCCTCACAGATTGACGATATTNAACGCACCATATTAATTGTTATTGTAATTTTTTTTGGAACCACGGGAGAGGACAACCCTCTCAAACGAACCCCTTTATGTTCCCAGTGCAGAAACTGGACCGCCCCTCAAATGTTTGGAGGTTATCTACGCCCCTGAAAGTAATACTGAAAATAAAACACACCAATCATTTGGCTATTCCATATACTGCCATTTTAAGAATGAATATACCGCCGGTAGTTTAAATATAATACACATGTTTATTAAACGTTTGTTAATATTAATTGGATTTATTAAGAATGGCAGAGTTTCTGTTAGCCTGTTACTTTTTTGTTGTTACTGATATTATTAAAGTTTAAACCTTGTTATGTCCTATTTACTAGCATTAAGTTAAAACCTTGTTATGTCCTAGTAACTAGCATTAAGTTATAACCTGTTTATGTCCTATTTACTAGCATTAAGTTATAACCTTGTTATGTCCTATTTACTAGCAATGCAAAACCTACTCAATACATACCATCATGACTTTCAAATGCATATGTGTCCACAGTATCTGTCGTACTGAACATGTTCATTACTTTTGCAATCAATTGTTAGCACCAGAATAACTGTTTGTGCTCATGCATGTGAGATTTGGGTATGGTTGTGCATGTTCGTGCATGTGTAGACTTCATTTTTAGTTTATAGTTCTATCTAAAATGGCATTATACATGGCCTTCAGTCTTTCCACATTTAATCATATGAGCCTCGCTCTGTGAAAAGGGGGTTTAATGCATGTGCGCGAAGTGTCATCCCAGATTAGCTTGTGCATTCCTCACAGGCTAATCAGGGACAACACTTTCCACCTAAACTGGATTTTAGTCTTCCTTTAAACGAAAAATACAATAAAAACGGAAAGTGTCGTCCCTGATTAGCCTGTGCCAATTGCACAGGCTTGTCTGGGACGACACGTAACGCACATGCATTAAAACCCCAATTCTAAAAACGCGAGCAATATCTAATTTTGATTTCAGTGTTGTTTGTGACATCCACTTAGCATCAGCGTGTAGTCACGGATTGATGCTACATTATTGACTCACATGCATTGTTGCAAAAACTGGTGCAGAAATGCTTCGGAAGTACACATTATTTACATATCAATTAAAACACAGTTGTTGTTCATTTCTCATCAACATCGATTGCATTCCTAGTACTTCACTGTCAGTGTTGTTTTTGTCCCCTACCGGTTTCACCGGAGGGGACTTATGGTTTGCACTCTGTCAGTCTGTCAGTCAGTCAGTCTGTCAGTCAGTCTGTCAGTCAGTCAGTCAGTCAGTCAGTCAGTCAGTCAGTCAGTCAGTCAGTCTGTCAGTCAGTCAGTCTGTCAGACTGTCTGCCTGTCACACATTTCTGGATCCTGCGATAACTTTAAAAGTTCTTAATATTTTTTCATGAAACTTGGAACATGAACGGATGGCAATATGGAGATTATGCATGTCATTTCATTTTGTTCCTACGTCAAGAATTCTGGTTACTTTGGCAACAAATACTTGAAAAAAAATCATTTCTGACAATGGTGGAGCCGGTAGGGGACATCATTGCTTTGCAATAGTCTTGTTATATTCTACATCTTTCTGACTAAATAGTTGACATATATAATTTATTGGTGCTTTCACAACTTGTGTATAACGTTATAATTTCTATTGGAATAATTATGTACTTGTTCAACAATTTTTTTTCTTATATGATCAGACTTTACATATGTTTTTTTACTAAAGTCTACAAAATATTGAACTATTTATCAGACTGATGCTTCTTGAACAACCATACATTGATCAAATTTGTTAACAAAATTTAGTAATAACAAAATGACATTTAATTTCAGAATTATAGATCAATTTGAACCAATCTGATTGGCACTCCATGACAAGCGTTATATAAATGTAATTTCCTCGGCAGTGATCAAGTTATAACTTGGGTCTGAATTAAATACATGTTCACTGTCCATGGTTACTTCAAACTTCTGTTCAGGAACTGTTCAATTATTTTCCGACGTTATGTTTTAAAATTTTAACATGGCGTTTACATGTTTTGTTTTTAAAAGATTAATATTATTTATACAAATACATGTTTAAATGTATTTGTGATACTCAGAATTAGTGTTGTGTTTGTCCACGATATAATCTACTTAAAATTGTGTTATATTATTATGAAATTATTATGTATGTTCTTTAGTTTTAGTGACTTCTGTGATTTATTGCATATTTTTATTTATAAAATAATAAAACACTGTTCATTAAATTTTATGTTTTTAATTGTACAACATTATTCCTAACTTAACTTGTCATCTATCAATAGGCACATCAAATGTTCTCGCCGACTGGTTAAAATCAAGTGTGTTATTTACCAGCCATTGCTCTTGAATATTGATCCCAACCAGTGTCGACAACATAACATTGTACTCTGAAGTGTATCAAGTGATGTACTCTGAAGTGTATCAAGTGATNGTATATGCTATAACCGGTTGCAGTAGATATCGTGTTAGTATGTTATCAGACGTTATATTTCTGTTGATAACAAATCTGTCTATGGTTAAATTTATTGGCATGCATGGCAAACTTATTTTACATTTATTTGCAGACGCATGCTATAAACGATATGCATCTCGCAATTATGATTTATGTTGATCTATTCATTGCAGGATTCCCATAGCACCTTTAAATCTGAATAATTTGTGACGGGGTTCTGCAAAATCCCACAAGGCATATCTGATATAATACAATTCACTGAAATAAAATGTGCATCAGCAGCGCCAGGAAGTATGATGTTTCCATAGGCGCCGTTGGTTTTAAAGTAGAATTATGGGTTAGCTCATATCGCTCCGTTCCTTGTATTATATATTATTATCGTATTGTTATTGCATGTCTGTGAAGTAAAGTATCTTTTCTAAGTGCGCATTAAAGGTACTTCCTCACAGATTGACGATATTACAATGTTTCACATACTGTACAGCATTCTGAATCTGAGGAAGCGAATAACACTGGTGATGTACTATACAGAAACAAGTATATGTTTTGCCAATTTATCATAACTTTTATTTGAAATTAATGAAGAGAAAAGTGTCAAAATGTGTCAACAATACCTGTAAGAATAAAGTACTTGTTTACAGTACTTATATTTTAAGCGTTAAAACTGTTTGCATGTTTTTTTTTGTATATTTCAATACGTGTTGAATTGTGTTAATCAGATCAATCGTGTGACCACAGATCAATGCCTCCCAAGTCAAAAATACTGGACGCTTGTAAGACGGTGACTTAAGTACCGATATATTAATTTAACAAATGTATGTGTGTATTCAATCAATATGGATGTCAAACATATGTGTGGCACAGACTAAAAGCTTTTACTTTCATAAAAATGCCGACAATTGCTTGGAGTGCACACTAAATTGTGAGACAAAAAATAAATTTGTCACGACAATAATCGCACGCGAACCAAAATAATTCCTTTTAAGTAATGCATGTATATTCATTTATTCTGACGCACGCGGATTATACATCTCCGGTCAATGCAAAACCATTGATCACTACATTACTATTTCAACTGAAAACGGCGTATTGTGATATGTTTGACCTTTATTTGAAGCCCTAATAATTGGCATGTGAATTAAACACACATTTCGCGAACGTTATGTTATCAAATATCAACTGCAATACCCCGCACTGGAAGAAGTAGTATATACACTCAACAATAACTATATAGACATATTAACAGCGGAATCAATACTCAAGAACGTTATTTGCAAATGTGTATCCTGGTAAAACTGGTAAATCGTATTTCGCAAATACCACAATAATTACCAGTGTAATTATACTGCTATATATAAATTGAATTTGATTTCATGAGAACACATTATAATCATTGCCTTCATTTCCATGACACGGATGATGTCTTGACGACGCAAGTTCTAAATAAGTATAAGACGGTTGGCCGTTGACAATTACATCAATANATAGAAATGCAATACTGATGGAGCTTCTGGAGTTTCACTTCTTTATATTGAACCCATTGAAACTGTATGAGTTGTTTTAAATCTGTTTTTGCCAGGGATTGTTGATTACTATGTCAACTGTTGTAACCAGGAAAGATTACTAATCAATTTGATATTACTAGAGTAACTTTTAAACAAGCTATTGTGTTTGACAATTAAAAAATAATATGTTTGATGATATACCAAAAAAACGTTTTATAATAAATACGAAAGGTATAATACATAGACAATCAATAAGCCTCGTCGTGTTGACATATCTTGAACTCGTTGGAAAAATTCAAGAGTAAAACGAAACTAACCTTTTATTCTCTGAATCTTTTTGTAAACGTTGTTAAAAATAAAAAAACTTAATGGGTGGTTAATAAAAGAATATTTGTTTTATGTTCGTTATTTCTGTGATTTTCCGAGTACAGTCTGTACATTTAATGTATGTTGGCCAAATAAAGTACCTACACATTCGAATATTTATGAGCGTCATATAAGACGTCTGATGTGAATGTTCTGTTTCAGTATATTCTTTTAATATACATACTGCATTGAACATGATCTTTACATATCGCAATAGAGACCCTTATAAATATAATATTATATAAAGTGTAGAAAAAATAAAAAGACAGTATGACCAATGATACGTGTAATGTAACCTAGTTACATACTTTAAAGGAATCTATGAAAGGAAACACATAAACTTTGTTTATTTGATTTACAATCCAGCACGTTTTGAGCTTGAAATCATCGGCGTTTGATGTTTCAACTTTAAACACAAACACGTCTTGCGATCATCATTCAATCGGTAATATGTTATGCCTGACGATTACCAACCTTTATATTTATCGCATTTGAACACGTTAAATGTATGATCAAACTTTGCTTGGCAGCAGTTACTCGTGGTCTGAGGCTGTAAGGCGCTACGATTATTGTTGCGAATATCATTACAGTATTTACAAACACGTTATACTGTAATTCTATTTTGTTTCGCCACATTTTATTATGCATCTTCGGATCTTCAATATTGATTTTGCAACATCAACTTTAAATCCTTGCAAGCCTATAAACACGCTGCTGAAGGCATATTCCTTTGAAATAATAAGAGCAGATCCTTCAGGAAATCTCTATACAGGTACAATTTGAACGTTTGTCAAGCATATATAGAATGCAGAATAGCTTGCTACACACAATATTTTCAATATATGATTAAACATGTTTTTGCCATGTTTTGTTACTTTGAAAACTCCATTTTTTTTTAAATCATGTAAAAGACAGATTATATTGAGACNTTTATGAGCGTCATATAAGACGTCTGATGTGAATGTTTTGTTTCAGTATATTCTTTTAATATACATACTGCATTGAACATGATCTTTACATATCGTAATAGAGACCCTTATAAATATAATATTATATAAACTGTAGAAGAAATGAAAAGACAGTATGACCAATGATACGTGTTATGTTACCTAGTTACATACTTTAAAGGAATCTATGAAAGGAAACACATAAACTATGTTTATTTGATTTACAACCCAGCACGTTTTGAGCTTGAAATTATCATATGTACTATCTGCGATACGCAAGTGGAACTTAACCGATGCAACCCTTCTAAACCCGTACACGTCTGTCAATATCTAGTAACTGCTAATCTAGATCCACTAAGGCTTCCCGATACAAATACAGGAAGTGCAGTACCCCTTCTGTCTACAATTTGTAGTGCTTTGAAAGCAAACATAAGTGGTGTGCGTTGTATCGCAGTTTGTTATCATTTGTCAAGTTAATCTGCGAACTATATTGTAAGCATATTTCTAGCATTTAAATGAATGTAGCTTTATTATCCATGCTTCTTAATCGACAAAAAGCAAATATACAAGCGTTTGTTTTGGATTGGTCTGAAATGATACATATTATTTACTTCCAGAGTTTTTTAATAGACAATCATTAAAATTTAGTTCAAATATCATCACTTTAACATTAATAAACAATCTAGTCGAATTGTTTGCCAATATGATAACAAAGCTTAATTATTAACACAAAAGAGGATGACATACCTCATAATGTCACAGACGAATGGCTTACATGACAAGACTTGGGATGTACATAACGAAGATAAACTGATTAATTGAAACGTTCAAGGCAGCACACATCACATATAGTACATAACGACCTAAAGCCGCCGCTATGTGATTTTCCCGCGGCTGTAACACCAAACTATAACTTAGGGTTTGCAATATTAAGTTAGTGGAATGAATGCGTGTAATGAACTTGTGTTAGCATGACATCATTTCGCTTCATATGTTTAAGCACTTGCCAAGTGTTAAAGCTTTTTTATCTCATGGATGTGTGCTTGTATACTAGTCTCATGGATACTCATTGTTTTTGGCTAGTGCGTGTGCCAACAATAAGTATGTGATTTTCACCAATAGCATGAATTGGAAACGTTTGCATGGTATGTAAAGGTTATATAATGATATTGGCAGTTATATTACTCGCATACACTGACTTTATATTTTATATATCTTACAATGTTTTTTTATGACGATACCTCTAAAATCGCATACAAGCGATTGAATGAAAGTTTAAATAATCTGAAAAAAATAGATTCGAAAAAACAATTTGAACTGTACATAGTGTATTTGGAAACTATCCGAACAATGAATCAACAGACGTGTTAGATAAGAGACATTTGTGTAACCATCCGGTAATTTGTNCATATTTCTAGCATTTAAATGAATGTAGCTTTATTATCCATGCTTCTTAGTCGACAAAAAGCAAATATACATGCGTTTGTTTTGGATTGGTCTGAAATGATTTATTTACTTCCAGAGTATTTTAATAGACATTCATTAACATTTAGTTCAAATATCATCACGTTAACTTTAATAAACAATCTAGTCGAAGCCATACATCTTCATATAACTTGTCATGGTGTTAAAATAAAGCCTACGTATTCATGGCGTTAAAAAGATTTCGACGTGTACTAAAATCCCCTCGGGTTGAAATTAAATTATTCTTACGAAAATATCATGGTATCGTTTATACAATGCCTTTTTGAGTTTAGAGGGACTTAGATTGTAATGCATATGCATTTTTCTCGGAATATAGCATATTTCGTCCCAAGGATTGTGCTGGTAACAGTGGCCAAATCACTTGGTTGGAGAAAATCGTGTAGTGGGTCAATATTTTACTAAAGACATATAAACAAGGACGTGCCTACTTCTTCGTATAATAGCAGATGACTATTTAGCGTTTGTCAACGTCCGTTTCATGCCTTATGATATTGAATACAGTATTGTATGCTGAAATACCTGTGACATATAACATAACGTTTACAATTAAAGATATCAATACAATATATGACACAACATTCTCAAAATTACTGCACATAATTACAATATAAATTTACAGATACATGCCAAAAAGCGTTATGCCTAATTTAACACTGATTTTGAATGCTCCATTCGCTGCAGAAATCTTATAACACGCTTAAGTGTGAGTTATATGTGACGAGGGCCGTTTGGATTTCTTCCTTATCCCAGCCCGCATATCTGTTTTGCATTTTGAAATAATATTCGATTTAGTAGACCGCATAACTAATGGTATATCATATATATGTCAGATTTGCTTACATAAAGTGTACAATTAAAGACGCATTCATATTCCGGAAGGTGGTTAGCTTTTCATCCAAAGGACCCCGGTTTGAATCATGGGGTTTATGGCTATTTTGCGATATCCAGTTCATTCTTACTGTTTGTTCGTATACCGGAGCTCTTGCTTTCAGATGCTGAGTCGGCAATGGGCAATTCTCTGTTTGCTTTAAACGTAGCTATGCCTGATTTGCCAATATGATATTAAAGCTTAATTATTAACAGAAAACAGGATGACATACCTCATAGTGTCACAAACGAATGGCTTACATGACAAGACTTGGGATGTACATAACGCAGATAAAATGATTAATTCAAACGTTCAAGGCAGCACACACCACATATAGTACATTACGACCTAAAGCCGCCGCTATGGGATTTTCCCGCGGCTTTAACACCAAACTATAACTGAGGGTTTGCAATATTAAGTTAGTGGAATGAATGCGTGTAATGAACTTGTGTTAGCATGACATCATTTCGCTTCATATGTTTAAGCACTTGCCAAGTGTTAACGCTTTGTTATCTCATGGATGTGTGCTTGTATACTAGTCTCATGGATACTCATTGTTTTTGGCTAATGCGTGTGCCAACAATAAGTATGTAATTTTCACCAATAGCATGAATTGGAAACGTTTGCATGGTATGTAAAGGTTATTTAATGATATTGGCAGTTATATTACTCGCATACACTGACTTTATATTTTATAAATCTTACAATGTTTATTTATGACGATACCTCAAAAATCGCATACAAGCGATTGAATAAAAGTTTAAATGATCTGAAGAAAATAGATTCGAAAAAATAATTTGAACTGTACATAGTCTTTTTGAAAACTATCCGAACAATGAATCAACAGCCGTGTTAGATAAGAGACATTTGTGTAACCATCCGGTAATTTGTTTGTAATCAATTCATCAATTAATAATGAACTATGGGACTTAACACACAATGAAAAATTGAAAAAAAAACTTTTTTAAAGCGGAGACATAGCAATCAATTCACAGACAAATGGGCGCTTTACTTGGTTAAACAAAGAGGATGGTCGAGCAAAACCCATTTCGGAATATCTGATGTTCATACGAGAAACACAACATCTTGTAACAAATACCGACGTTAACAAAAACCAACCCTGGCAGTTTAAAGTATACGCTTTATCACGCTTGCACATGCACAGAATAAGATGATTCCGCGATCAAAACGTTCGTGTTGAATAACAGCCGTAAACAATTCATACGAACACATGCCATACTGTTTAAGACAAACACGCATAGCCACACGTCAATGTTGTAGTGGATTGTAAATATTGAGATTGACAACACAGTTCCGATTGCATTGTTTTGTTCCACTGCCACTGTTAAAAAACTATAACACAATGCAACCTATAATTGGGACACCACATACAAAAAGATATTGAAGGCTCATCCGCCCAACAATCAAAACCACCAACAGATTCCTACAGTGTCATTTATTTAGAAGCGTGATTCAGAGATTATGCAATTCTTCATGAATTGTAAATATTTAAAATTACACAGTCTAGATCGCAATTTATTACATCGCTGCCACTGTTTAAAAACAAACTTTTAATTTTAATGTTGACACCGCGTACAAAACAGTTTTAAAAGCACATCGCAGAACAATCAAATCCACCAACAGGTTGCTGAAATTCTTATTGCGGCGCAATCCGGATTATTCGGGTTCAATTTCTCCAGGATAATTAACAATATAGTTCACAAAGGCAAGTAATACTAGTTCTTCCAAGGAAATGAACTTCAAAGATGTTCAAGAAGTCTTCGGCTTTTGATTTAAATGAGGTGCGTTAACTTTAAGTAATCTGAACATGGGTAACCAATTGTATCTGACAGGGAAAATATTTAACAGAGGAATTTGCTCAACTTGCGACGATGCTGCTTCATCTGTTCAATCAAAATTTATGACGGGTAGCCATGAATGAAACCAATATACCACTTACTGTTACGTCTGTCTATTGTCAGGTTATAGTGCGGTAGGGATAATACAGAATTCATGTAGTACACATTATAATAGAGTAGACATTATTACTGCTCTGCCTCTAGTTTGTTTTGTTTATGTTACCGTATTCTACGATAAGCAGTTCATTTTCTGCTTAAACAGAACATGTTTTGTTCAGAAAGTTCTTGTTTTTGCTGGCAATAGTTTTTATATGAAACGACGCGATACTTTGTTATTACGTTCGTTATTTCTCTGCTGCTGTATCTGTTTTGATCATTGGCCATCGTGCATCGTGAAGATATGAGAAAACTTAATAATATATTGCAACACACATCGTAGTGTATTTACTTGAAATAACTATATTCCAATGCAAAAATAAAATTCAATTAAACTCGTTCTTAACCTTATGAATGTAATTTGTAAAACAAATCAATAATATATTCATAACAATTGCGTTCATGGTTCAACGAATACAAATTAAAAAAAATAGCTTTATAGGATTATAAGATATATAAATATGCATATACAGTAAATGCCTTAATATAATATACAGTAAATGCCTAAATATAACTATACAAGAAGTGCCTTAATATAAATATACAGTAATTGTCCATCATAATATGTACAATAAAAAATCAGAATAAGTTTTAGGCGTGTGAATGCTTAAAAAGCATGAATGGAAACATGAACATAAGCTTAAAATAAACTGCCAAACTAAAGTAAATATTGTTTAAGGTTCACCATTGTATCAATTTTTCTTAGTTTCTGCATAGAACTGTCAATAAAACAATAATTGTAATAAGCTTGAAAGTCCGTTTATTATTGCCGATAACGACCGGGAAATACCAAATGCCGATAACAACTTGACGCGCGTTTGTGAACGGGTGAACATTTCTGGTTGAATCTACAGTTGACTATACTTAAGTTAAAAAGGAAAGTGTACATGCCACGTATCATTACTCGATCCATTCTGCGTAGATAGGGCAATTATTGTCCTAACGGTATATGCTGGAGTATATTTACATTAATAGCAATATTGTTTTTGCAAATTTTCTAAACCCAGTTTACGCAATTATACTTAATTCCCTTTTTTGTGTAGAAATAAAAACAAAATGACCCTAAACTTTTAAAATTGAAAAAGACGGTCTAGACGTTCTTTTTTCAAGACGAAAAACAATATCATTGTTTAGAAGAGATGTTATTGATTCATATTCCGCTTGAATGTTTTATTTTTAAAGTATTTAAACAAAAAATGTTGGACAGCATAGTTTTTTTATGTTCCTATTCAATTCAAATCTTATCATCGATTGTGATCGATACCGATAAAAACATGTGTATTCAATGTAGTTTGCAGTTTATAGACGATCGCCTAGAAAGATGATGCACGACAGATTGGATTTAGTTATTTGTTTATGGACATTTTGGTTGGGGTTATGTGCTTTCTGAAAGAAGTGCTATACCAAGAAGCGTATGACTAGCATTTCTAAATCACATTCTTTATATGTTGTTGTTTAATGAGTTGTATATCACAAACAAGTATTATTCAAGTACAAATACAACATAAGACGAGATCGTGTTTTGATACTATTTTGTCTATTGTTGTGTTTTAAACATTGTGCGTTTAAGACAAAATATACACAAGTTAATTTGAACAAATATTTATAACGGTCAGGTTTGTACTGCACTCAGCAGTGTGGCCTGTCTAATGCCATCAATGAAATACAACAAAATGAAATTTGATACTTAAGAAATTTATGTTACGTTACCACTCATACTGGTTATGTTTATGTTGATGACGAAGATCATAACCATGTTAGTACTGCTGCTGTTCTTGATGCTGAAGATGACGATCTTTATAATAATGACGATGATCAAAATCCAGTGACCATTATTAATTGTAAATTATAGACAATCTTGAACAGGATATAGTTTAAAGGCAAACATCATAGACATCTACGCTTATTGCAAACACTTAGTATGAACACTAATTTAATGGTGCATATTGATTTATTTGGTTTCGTAAACATTTTAGGTCGACCGTGTTACATGATACAGACAACACATCTTTAACGTGGTCAGACCAAAGTGAAATATAAGCCCAATCAAAGTCAACATTCACATGATAGTCAAGCAATAGTTGTCCAACATGGCCGTCCATGGTTTTACTGTTTAAACGATGGTCAAACATGACTCAAGAGGTCACTAGATCAATGTTTTCATCAGTAAACATGTTTTGACTTTAGTCCAACTGTGGTTACCACAATAAGACCACAGTATCTTCTGGTCACAATTGACCTATGTCAAAGTTGGATTGAACATAATAACATTGTTTTGACCACGTTTAACCATGACGTAACTCAATGTTTACAACTGACAAGGGCGGTGCATTTGTTGTTGTATGTTTGTGTGTATGTTTTCTCACTCGATTGTTCGCTTGTCAGAAATGCTTTTTTCTTTACATCGGGCACCCGACAATTTTTCTGAAAAGAAATGCTAAACATTGCATGTATGTTCTTATTTCGAGACAAACAACCGTCATTTGCATGCGCGAATGCAACTTTGCCGTTTTTATTACCGCACTGCATAATCTCATTGCACAAATCTGCTTTGAATTGCGTGATATCATTTGAGTAATAGGACCAAACTTTCGCCTCATATTACCTGCCCTGCATTTCGATACAAATGTGGGTCAGTAGTTCAGATGCAGCGATGTACGCGCCAATATTTACAAACGACGGCAGTTTGTCAGTGAATAGTTATGGAACATATCTGGAATGTTGTATATATCTATATCACGAAAGATTAAATAGTAAAATAATGTATATTGTTATCATTTTTTGTAATTGATTATATTTTAATTATGAGTGTTTTATATGTGCAAGCCGGTGTTATACACAAATCACAATTAGTACCCTATAGTATCAGATTAAATGTGCGAATATATATTGTTCAGCCAGGTACACGTTACTGATTCATTAAGATTTTAGCTAAGAATCTTTTATTTACATGAACAATTAGAATGCCGATCATTACGGTTCCATAGACATGCACCTTGCAAAAAACATTGATTTTAAGGCAGCAGTAAGACTAAGAAGTGCAAGGGACATATCACAATTCATTACGTGGATTGCAAACGTAAAATTATATGTGTATTACAATAGACACGAGAGACTTATGAATACTCATAAACTCATGGGTTCGATCCCCACAGTGGGAGTGTTCTTTAGATCTCCCCAAAATACACCAAGTACTGGTTCCAGTCACAGGAAACGGACTCGAGAGCGTTTCAAACTAGCCTTAGGCTTTCGATGCATTCGAGCTAAAATAAATAGGTTTACACTATATACTCATGAACACTGATTATACATTACATCTTTAAAAGAAATGCGTTGACTGTGTTTTGACACAATCATCATTATTATGTAACCAAATGGCCATACAATATTGATAGCCGACTTGAAACGGTCATTTACAAAATCATTAAGGGCATAGACTGGTTCAAAGACGCACCAACATTAACACTTCACCATTAACAGCGTTTAGTTGATATGTACATGAAATGTTACCTAACTTAATCTTACAACCCAAACACCATACTGCAACTCACTATTAAATTCGACTATGAAACAAGACCTGCCATTTCAGTGTCACGCGTATTTACTCTATAGAAGATCTTGCAAGTATAATGAGCATCCGGCCTTATTTAATAGCTTCCAAGAGAAAAAAAAATCTAACGCCGTATGATGCTTTCCATTTGCTATCTAGTAATGCCTCATATGTAGGTCAAATTATCGGCTGGCGCCATGCTTTAAAGCACTCGTGCTTCACAACGTGATATACGCGAAAACTTCAATAGTATTTAAGGTGCACATGCTTATCCGCCTGTTTGTTATTAAAATTGTAAGACAAATATAAGTTTAAATTGCCTTGTTTTGTGCAAATGTTACTGAGTTTTAATTGTGGTTAACGAAATAGTAGACGTGTAAAAACGTTCTCACAAACAGTAGATGAACACAAACTAAAGTTATAAAGCCTTAAGTGTCTTTACTTAATTTAAATCGTCACACTACCTCGTTCATCAAACACGTATTAAACTTAAGGAAAAGAACCAACAAACAAAATTAAAAAGCTAAGCTCTGAAGCAAATACACTTAATAACGTTTTGTTTGCTCTCTATGAACGTCTGAATAATATAGATATTCGTCTGACGACGCCACTATCTTAAAATTACGACACGTGGATGTAACACAGGACGAGTAGACTATCAAAACCATCAACATGTTATATTTTACATATTCAAATAGACAAAAAATAGACTTAGGAACTAAAATTAGGAAGTCAAAATGCAGTTATCTTCAGCAAGTGTTCAAAATATGATACAGGACTATATCTAAAGTACAAAAAAAACGATGTTTCCGTTATAAGAATATATTGAACATGGTTGTATTGTACAAGTGTGTGTTTGTGTTAACTTGAACCGAATACGCTGAGATGGAGCTATCATTAATTAAGAGAAAAAGTTAATGGGTTAAAGGTGAGGCAACGCACATTCAGGGCCACGTGCTAAGGGTTTGAATATCCTTTTACTAATTGAACCACTTGTTCAAACTGAGCCATATAAACGTATGTGGTTAGCTGTGTTAGCTTTTTCAGAAATTTATTCCAAAGCTCATCTCACCTTTTAAAGTTGGTCATCGTTGTGTTTTTTTTTTATGCAGGATACGCTGTTTTATATTAAGCAACGCATTACTCATTGATCACAGCTTCACGCAACAAATGGATGCATGATTCCTTCCCGTATGATTTGGATGCGTTATTTAAATATAATATGCACATTTATTTAACAGCGAAAGGAATAATCCATTAAGAAAAATGTTGTTAATACATGTTTGGGATAACAGTCGACCCATGACGATTTCGTTACAAGCATGCATTAGGTGAATATAATTCCAGTAGTCGCATGTACATCGAACACATGGTTACATCATTAGGAGAGGACTTGACACATGAATGTTCGAACGAAAATACAATTTATTAATATAATATACTACCTGTACATATACATTCCGACAGGAGACACTAAACATGTCAACCTACATATTCAAGTTATTTTATTTTCAACCGTCATGTCGTTATTTATATTATGATATTAATATATTAACTCACACGCCCTCACTAACTGTACGTATAAAGGCGCTTAAGTGCATTTCCACTCCGGAATGGTAACTCTTCCTCGAGACGACCATAAAGTAGCATACCATTAAGTTCGCATGCACTTTCCCGGCGTTTACGGCACACCCATTATATGGCAATGTCAAGTCATGTAATTATTTCTTCATTCTTACGGTGCCTAATGATGAATAATCCAGTTCTATATGAGGTTGCTCTTTATAAGTAATAGTTGCTTGACGGATATACATGTAATGATGCGGAAAATGACAAGAATACGCACGTTCTAACAGTCCTCAAAATACGACTGCTGGACGTTGATTGCGACATTAATTATTACTACGTTTGAAAAGAAAACGAAAATAACACTACATTTTTTTCCCAAAGAATAATAATTGCCAAGAATATAAACGAAATGGTAAGCTTCCAATTTATATTTTTACGACATTCTAGTAATTTTCTGGGCCATGCTATGTGTGGTATCTCCCAGCCGTAACATTAAATTTATAACTATAGCACATAACTATACAAGACCTAAATACCGGCTTTCGACATTGCTATGTTACGTTGTAATTGTACCAACAGCAATTATGGAAACAGCAAGTACAAGTATTTTTAATGACATACATTAACCCCATAACTATCTATGCGTGCTTTAACTGAGTACGCATAAAGTTAAAAATTAAAATAACGTCAGTATGTTATTTTCGTTAAATGGTCGAAAGCACGTGGATCATTGATATCAGAAATTAAAAATCCAGTCATCGTAACAGGACAGAAACAGTCTATTATACAGAAATAATATGACATTCGTTGTAGTATTTCAGTGTTCATTAGCCAAACATGTGTTTACCTAAAAGTTAAGTGCCATTCACTAATTAAAATAGCTAACAATAATTGTGGAACTTCGTTCAGATATTTTAATGCTAAACATATGCAAACACTGATTAAAACAAAAGAAACCACGCATCGAAATATGTGCGAAAAGGTCAAGAAAGCTAAAAGGACTTTTGTGGACCCATGTGTCATGTTTAATGGATATGTTTATTCATTACGGTTGTTTAGTGTTCTAGCTTGATCAACTACGCCCCTTCGATTGCTATATAGACAACTCAAATAAAAGTCATGTTAACGTAAATATGTAACGATATCATATATAGTGTATTCATAGTTCATGAAATTATATATGTAGTGTACGTGTAGTCACAGTTTCAAACATGTGTATGTATATTTACTAATAAAATACATCAACTTTATTTGTTTTGTTTTTATACATTCAACAGGACAAAGCTGATCAAATGTGTCGCGTTCTGAGAAAACTGGGCATAAAGCATATGCGTAAAGTGTCGTCCCAGATTAGTCCTTACAGGCTAATCAGGGCCGACACTTTCCGCTTTTATGACATGCTTCGTTTAAATGAAGTCTCTTCTTAGCAAAAATCCAATTTAGGCGGAAAGTGTCGTCGCTGATTAGGCTAATCAGGGACGACACTTGACGCACATGCATTATGCCCAGTTTTCTCAGAACACGACTTAAATATTGACTGTAAAGAAAACAATAGGCGTCTCCTCCTTGAACGATTTCGGAGACGCTTTACAAATTCAAAATCTGATAATTTAACGTTCGGTATTTAAGCAATGGATAAAGCGAGCGCTTGACGATTGGTGTTTATGTTGTTAACACAGTGTAAACGGTACTGTTCGGTTAGTTAAGCTGAAGTATTGTAAACTATACGATACACGCTCTACCATTTGAACGTTATATTGTGGATAAACATGTTGCCAGAAGTAGTATGTATTGGCTGATGTTACACGGAATGTTTTGTTAAACAAGTGGATTTATGTACGGTACATGCGTCTTTGTACATGTATTTCGTGTTTTACCGTTATATTTAGACGTAGCCAAGTATCCTGTATCAATTAGTAATTATTTATACAGACTACATATACACATTCTCGCACACATACAATATTAATCATTATAAATATTATAAATAAGTATTATTGTGCTTATTGTAATTTTAAAGTTATGACATGTTCATTTCTTTAGATTAGCAGTTTCTTATTATACGTTTCTTTACTCCTGTCATTATATGTGTAACGTCCCAAAAAACTAAAATTTAGATTCGTCGTACAAATAATATAAATTAACGGCGATTGTCGTTGTTCGATTCCATAGTTCATATACTCATAAAACTGTTATGTGAAATATGTTCTAAATTCTCAATATTAACTATTAAAAGTTAAACAATCTATAGCTATGTTTTGACTGGAGTACTTTATGATTAATAGTGCAACAATACTTACCTTTATTTAAACAATCATAATAGTCGAATTGTTGACCTTTCATGTGGCATTCTGAAAAAGAGGTACAGATAAGTTATGTTAATCACATAGTCAAGAGACAAATATAAAAGTGCTTTCGTGGAATGATATTGCTTGAACATAAGAGTTCAGTTGAATATATAATTTTATATTGGATACAACATAATGCATAGAGAAAAATAGCTTATTGCAAGCTGTCCAACAATAATCCCGGAGCCCTACAGTACAACGTAAGAATAAATTTCCGATAAATAGTGAAAATGGTTGAGGCATTTGAACCATTTGAACTCACTTGTCTGGACTGTATCGATGGCTTTATTAATAAGCAAATTAAATGACAAAGACCACTATCTGGTTTCGCTCCCAAAATTATTTAAATTTGTTCCCGATAGCGGTTTTTTGCAAAGATTAGACATAATTGTCTGAGAGAAGACGACCAAATTTTGCTGAGTAGACCCAGGATAATTTAAAGACACTTTATTCTTTATCGACGTAATTTCTCATTCCAAGAAATTAATTTTTATCAGACAAAACGCTCTGTTTGTTATAAATTATTGTGTCTCGACAATTGTGTGAGTCATATCATATTTATTACAATTCGAGCAAAGACAGAATTAAAATAATCATTATTGCATCGTTTTTAAATATACAGATAATACATTGATACATATTACACATGTGTTTCATTTGCATTAGTATACATTGCTCGATATGACCATGATGAAATAATAAATAAAATTAACTTATGATAAAAGTTAAAATGTCGGGGCTGTCATTATACTAACACTAGGTCCTGCTGTTCTAACTCTAAAATTTAAAACGAAAATGTTATCTTCTGCTGTATCTAGATATTGAACAGAGTTTATCTTCGAGTAATCTTGCATAATCACGAAGACTTTCTATCGTTTTCATATTACTGTCAAATACATGTTATATTAAAACATTGTGGGTATTTCATCTTATTAAACACATACAGATATTTTGGGCATATATCACACTGACTCTTCTTGTTTGTTTTCATGTAATGTATGTTTTTCATTTTCGCAATTACCGCACTGAAATGGCATAATATACATTTTTAGCTTAGTATCCCTATTTAGAACATGCATTTAGAGCAGAGTAACTTATTTTACTGCTCGACGGACAAATCAGATTTGTGCACGTCATCACCTCTCGTAATGTGCTGAGTTCTACATAAAGACTGAACTGCATCCGTCTGCATTATGACAATTGTAGACATAATTAATATTTTATCTTGATGATCTATTTTATGTAAGTTTATAGTTTAACGAAACAATAATGACATTACTAAAACACTACATACATCAACGCAACAATATAAATTACGGAAGCATTAACTTGTATGACAATTGACTAAATGCAGACTTAAAGATGTGCATTTGATAACGAACGTGTATGTGTATTTATGTATGTAACATTATATTTCCATGAATGTGCTGATATTGTAAACCTGAAAACACATAAACTTAGCGTGTAATTTTTGAATGCCATATAATTAATTATAATGAATTTATGACTTGTGTAACAACTTTATTTCGAAAAAAATATCTATGCGCTGTGTCCCTCTTTACTGCTTTCTTAACGAGGTGCGTTTTATATAACGCTCTGATTGTTTACCATCAGTAATCATTATTTTTTTCCGTCAACATTATACTTATGCCATGCTTAAAACGTGTTGTTGTTGTTTAACTGCTGTTGGCTTTTTAGAAAAACCTATCAGAGCAAAGATAACGGCAATCGATGAACAATAAGGACGCTTAATTCGTTTACCACCACCGAATATATAACAAGTTAAGAAAGATTCACTCATTAGAATATTTAGATTTGAGATAATACATATGACGACTTCAGGCGATTACACGAAGTAGCTATAATATCAGTACCTAAGTTGTTATTCAATTAGTTGCCTACGCGTCTCTCATAGTTTATCTGTAAATACTACTGGGCGTTTATAGTGTACTCTACGCGGTTAATAATCTGTGTTATAGTGCTGTGGATTGTAATATAATACAAAAACGATTTCTTTAAAACATAATATAATTTAACGCGAATATNTTAGAACATTAAGATTTGAGATAATACATATGACGACTTCAGGCGATTACACGTAGTTGCCATAATATCGGAACCTAAATTGTTGTTCAGTTAGTTGCCTTCGCGTCTCTCATAGTTTATCTGTAAATACTACTGAGCGTTTATATTGTACGCTACGCGGTTTATAATCTTTTTTATAGTGCTGGGATTGTAATATTATACCAAAACAAATACAAATTTGTTTGTTTTTATGCATTAAGCAGGACAAAGCCGATCAAATATTGAGTGAGAAACAATGGGTGTCTCCTTAAAAGATTTTAGGGACGCTTCGCGAATCCGAAATCTGAGAATTTAACATTCGGTTCGAAGCAATGAATTCAGCGAGCGCTTCACGATTGGTTTTTCGTATTGCTAACGCAGTGTGAACGGTACTGTTCGGTTAGTTTGGCCGAAGTATTGGATTTTGTACGAATCACGCTCTACCATTACAAATTTATCTTGCGGAGTAACATGTTGCCAGAAGGAATTTGTATTGGCTGATGTTATATGGAATGATTTGTTGAACAAGTGGATTTATTAACGGTAAATGCGTACATGTTTTTCCTGATTTACCGTTATAAATATAAGTAGCCAAGTATACATTATTAATTGGTTATTATTTATACATAATACAGCTATACATTATCGCACACAAATACTTTTTATCTGTATAAGTATTTATAATAATAATGATGATAATAATAATAGTAATAATAATAATAAAAATAATAGTTTCACAACAATACCACTACTATAACTACTTGTAATAACACGTAAACGTTTCGTAGTGTGAATGGCAGTGCAATATTATGTACCTTTATTTAAACAATCATAATAGACAGTTTGGTAACCTTTGATTTGGCTTACGGGTTAGGTGGAGCGTATCAAATCGCAAAATATAAATATAAAATATTCAGAAAATATAAAAACCCGATAGCGAATCTTTTCAAAGATAAGAAATAATTGTCTGAGAGAAGAAGACCGAATTTCGCTGAGATAGCCCGGGATAATTTCAATGTCACTTTAGGGTTTCTGTACGTTATTTCTCATGCAAAGCAATACAGTTTTTTCTCATTCAAAGAAATGATTATTTATCAGACGAAACACACCGTGTGTTCATTAAATAAGTGTGTCTCACAATTGTGATTTGGTCTTATTAGATTTGATACAATGTAAAAATGAAAAACAATCACTAGTGTATTGTATTTAAATATGCACATAATACAACAATTGCTTTTATTTGCATTTATATACTTTCAACTAAATGAACTATAACATGATGAAATACTGTTTAAAATGAACGTTTGATTAAAACAAAAATTTATCGGCCGTAAGTATACTTACACTTGCTGCATTGACTCTAAACTTTGAAATGAAATTATAATATTTAAGGCTTCGGTAGCTCGATATTGAACGGAGTTTATGTTCGAGTAATCTTGTATAAGCATGCAGTATTTCTATTATTTTTATATTTTCTGGAAAATAAATGCGACTATTTTACTTTGCCTTTTACTAAAAAAATCGTGTTTGCGCATCTAATTTCATCTTATTAAAAATATTCATATAATTTGGGTTAAGATAACAATACATATTCCTTTTTTTTAAATGTAGCGTATTTATTTCATTTGTGCAATTAGCACACTGAATTCGCATGTACATATAAATAAGGTTAGTTTACCCATAAAGAACATGCATTTAGAGCAGAGTTACTTATTTTACTGCTGAATTAGCCTATTATAAATATGTACATGGCATCACCTCTCGTGGTGTGCCAATTTCTTAAAAAAACGACGACATGTGTCTTTATTGTAACAATTGTAGCCAAAATTGTTATTTTATTTTTTCCCAGGTCTTTTTTATATAAATTTCTAGTTTAATGGAACAATAATAGCATAACTAAAACACTAGATACATTCACATAACAGTTTGAATAAGGGTGGCAGTAACTCATATACTTATTAAATAAATATAGACTATAATATTGAAAGTGAATACAAATAACCTCGAAACACATTTGTCCTAAAATGTTATTTAATTAGACAGGTGTATGTTTATTTGTATATGTAACAAGATATTTCCATGAACTTTATGATAGTGTCAACCTGAGAACAGATACGCTTAGCGTGTTAAATATTTGTTGACGGTCATATACTTCTAATGAATAAATAATTGTATTATAACGTTGTTTCCAACTGTAAACCAACTGTTAACTAATTAAAAAAAGATAATACAATTAAAAGCGGATATGTTGCAATAGGAATCGACACAAGTTGATTAATTGGGTGCGTACTTTATTTTACTAAATAATGACAGATGTAATAAGGATATCAATAATTGCATGTATGGAATAGTGGAATAATGGTTGTCAAGGCGATACTTATGCATGCGTTATTGCTCAGAAAACGAAAACACGTGAAATGTAGTTCAAATATCAAACAACATTCACGTGTTATACGGAGTGTGTCGATTAAGTTGTTCATATTAATTTTAATAAAGTATTCATTTCACTCAAAATATGTGTATATGTCTAGTTCAACATAACTATTGCATAGCTTTACTCTAACGTGTTTTCTCTATCTTTGCAGATATTGGAACACACCCCACGCATCCAATTCGCTTATGCGGGCCTTAATACTGCAGAGTCCAACTCCGAGCGCTATAAAAGCTTTCCTGCGTTGCAAAAGAGCACCTTACCGGATTGTGACCACATTTTGTGGCCGTGGATGTGCAAATAGAATGCGATTCTAATGTGTGTGCATGCGCGTGACACTGACGTTAATNATCGGATAAAGTGGAGAGCCAGCTCATTCGTGATAGTTGTCTATAGGTATCATGATTTTTTTTAAACAAATAAGTATTTTGTTCAGTAAAGGGCAACCGCGCGTTTGAAAATGTCGGATCAGTGTGGGGACTTCACATTACAAACGCGCGGTTGCATTATACTGGAAAAATACTATTTTGTTTAAAACAATCATGATACCTATAGAAAACTCTTACGAATGAGCGGGCTCTCCACCTTAATCCATTAAAAATGGTGACATATTTAAAAAGACATCCTTAAAAATGTTAAATGGGTCGCGCTTTATTCTCCCACGCGTTTGTTCTTTTTGGAAAAAATACTTATTTAATTTTGCGCAAACTTTACAAAGTTGTGTATTTTGACAATGACCGGGCACTCGTCTTTGTTTTTTTTTGTAAATGGTTTTGAATTAATGAAGAAATTATCAAAAACGTTACCTGAAGCGATGTTTTGTTGACTACCGATTGTCCCACACATAGCCGAAAACGTCACGTGGTATAGGCACCTTGTAAAGCAGTAGGTTTGTTGGCGTTATACGATTTAAAAGTTAATGTTAATGCCCGTACTGTATTACATAAAGAATAATAGGTTAGTGTTGATTATAGATCAGGTTTGTCATGCTAGGCTTAGAAAACAAAAAGCACCAGCCTTGGCGAGTGCTTTATCGTTTTCGTGCAGAGCATGATAAACCTGATCTATAATCAACACTAATCTACTAGTCTATTTATCCCACTTTTTATTCAGTAAACCTTTTTATTTTAACAAAATTAGTTTAACTGGATAATTTTATGACGTCATTTTGTCGAAAAAATGACGTCATTTCGTGCCGTGTAATATAGCAGAAATTTAATCAACGGGTCTTTAATCAACCGAATTCTCTGTAAAAGTGGGATAAATTAACATGAAGACTCTTACTCGTGTTATAGTGTTCTAGTTTTTTTAACGGAACATGCCATGCTTATATTACAGTAAGTTGAGAAGCACTTAAATCTTAAAATTAATTTAATACACTCCACTACGTTATATATGTTAATCATTTCGAACTGATCTTTACAATCAGACTTAAATGTTATGAAACCGGAAGAGCTGCTAATTATATTACGCATATGAAATAGTATTTAAGATCCCTTGAACTCATGGTGACAAAACAAGAGTACTATGGGTTTGCTGGCATTTTTGATACGAACATATTTGTCATGTATTTTTAGTGTATTCATAGTTCATGAAATTATATATGTAGTGTACGTGTAGTCACCGTTTCAAACATGTGTATGTATGTTTACTGATAAAATACATCAACTTTATTTGTTTTGTTTTTATACATTCAATAGGAAAAAGCTGATCAAATGTGTCGCGTTCTGAGAAAATTTGGCATAAAGCATGTGCGTAAAGTGTCGTTCCAGATTAGCCTGTGCAGTCCGCACAGGCTAATCAGGGCCGACACTTTCCGCTTTCATGACATTTTTCGTTTAAATGAAGTCTCTTCTTAGCAAAAATCCAATTTAGGCGGAAAGTGTCGTCGCTGATTAGGCTAATCAGGGACGACACTTGACGCACATGCATTATGCTCAGTTTTCTCAGAACACGACTTGAATATTGACTGTATATGTGTAACGTCCCAAAAAACTAAAATTTAGATTCGTCGTACAAATAATACAAATTAACGGCGATTGTCGTTTTTCGATTCCATAGTTCATATACTCATAAAACTGTTATGTGAAATATGTTCTATACTCTCAATATTAACTATTAAAAGTTTAACAATCTATAGCTATGTTTTTGACTGGAGCAAAATTATAAAACTTAAACGTTTCGTAGTATGATTAATAGTGCAACAATATGTACCTTTATTTAAACANACTCAAAATGTTACAAGCCCACCAATATGAAACTCAAAATGTTACGAGCCCACCAATATGAAACACAAAATAATAAAAGCCCACCAATATGAAATACAAAATGTTACAAGCCCACCAATATGAAACACAAAATGTTACGAGCCTACCAATATGAAACACAAAATGTTACAAGCCCACCAATATAAAACTCAAAATGTTACAGGCCCACCAATATAAAACACAAAATGTTACAAGCCCACCAATATGAAACTCAAAATGTTACGAGCCCACCAATATGAAANCTCGCAATTCTGCAGATATCAACGCGAATAAATTAACCAAATACATGTATGTCAGATATTTAGATTGTGAGCGGCATCTTCACAGGTCACAAGAAGACATGGCCCTTTCTTTTGATTAGTTCTTAATTGAGTGTGAATATGTCAGCTTAAGCTAACAAAAATGGTATCTACTAAAATCACACCCATTGTGATCTTATCTTAATGTAGCCTCCAACAAGCGTCATGGGACGAATTGGTATGCATGGAACCAGTGTAACGTAGCTGTATGTTGCTGGTATTTAGAAATTTATTTTAGAAGATTATTCATAGATGTTTAATTATTATAAAAAATGTAATTGTTTACGACAAACATTAAAAAGCAAACCCCCAAAAGGCATATTTTAAAGTACAGTGCAAATACGTTGAACCAACCATCTGGCTTGTAGGTCGACAATTGCCTTAAGGCAGTACATAACAGATGCTAGTACAGACAGAATATATAATGAAGTTTAAATAATTGTTTATTGAAGTTAAACTTTATTTCCCTAATCTAGTTCAACCATAAAGAACATCAATTGATATGGTCAAATATGCTTATTGAAGCGAAATCTTAAAATCCCAAAAGTTATTATATAGACGTGGTCATCAAAAACATTGGTCAAGCGTGAATAATTGTGTCTGGCACTCTTGTAGGTCGACAATTGCCTCGGGAAATTTAATCTCAATTAGCCATCAAACACATCCTGTCAGCAAGGTTCAAACATGATTATTTGGTCTAGCGGGTTTCTGCGCGTCATTCAACCGGAACATAAGACAGTCGGTCAACCGACACATTTATAATGGCCAATTAGAAAATGTATACAGCCCGTTTAGTCAGTTTTTAATTTTCATTTTTTTAAAAAGGACAGTCCTAGTTTGACAATCGAGTAGAGCAGTCACGTTTTCTTGACGTGGCGGCCATATTGGCCGCCGCGCTGTAAAATTGTATTTCACGAACATTAGCAAGCGTTGTATTAGAAAATATGCAACAGAAATAAATCTCATTGAAAAGAGAAATGAACAGTGTTTGTTACTGTGTTTAACAACCATTATGTTACACCAGGTTAGCTAGTAATAAATACTAAAGATAGCAAAAGCTGCTTGATAATTTTGATTTGAGATGTTGGTACATGTATTGCAGCCGCTGCAAAGGACTTCTCAAAACATATGTAGCCATTACGGTACCGACGTCTATGCATGTTAATATGTTTGAAATTTCATATAAGCTAATGTGTGCAGTTTTTTTTATTAACGCTTGGAATGCAAAAAACTGCCCACGTTAATACATTCATCGTGATCAATATGGACTTTTTGAGAGATTTGATTAGAGATCTAAATCAATTTTAACATAAATTCTGTCATTTTCGGTGAACTCGTGTTGACTTATTTTAACTAAAATTTTAAAGCGGAGGACGATCAATTTCAAAGGTGAACAACAAACACTTTGCTTTTCAGGCTACATATTCGACCAAGCTGGCATAATTGAATTTAGAATATATGTTTGTTTCTTTGTTGTTTTTCAAAAGGGAAATCTTATTTAATTCTAATAAAGCGTAGTATCACTATCGGAAAAGGGGCTCAATTAGTATTTTATGTTAACAATATCCCTTTTACAATTATGATTTACATATATCACACTGACAACTTACATTTAATTTTAGTTTATCCTAATTTATATTGTATTACATATTATTGAGAGGCGGGTATCCCACGGGTTGTGTTCTATATGCTACAACAAAGCATAAAATAAAGAAAAATCTGATGCAACACAGGTACATCCAGTGTGTACATGTGTACACAAATGCGATAAAAGTTCAATGCATGATTACTTCATAATCATGTAGTATATATCAAGTACATTAACGAGGTTGCCTTCCATAAACATCCGCACACAGACGTCTCTCCATATCTCGAACTGTCGNTTTAAGATGCAAAATCATGTTATATTTAGTGTAGTGACACAGATTTTAATGTGCTCAAGTGAAAAGCCCAGATGTATTATTTAAACTGCTGTCTTTAAAAAAAGTTTGGTCCACAGTTAAGCAATCAAAGTGTATATATTGTATGTGCTTGTTAATGATCGATACATTTTATTTTTGCTTTAGATTTGTCTTTTTGTACAGTTTTGATGATTGTTTAGAATAGGTGAAGTG
>VMBQ01010189.1:17866-31342 GCA_007657795.1 Dreissena rostriformis | reverse complement strand
ATAGATAGATAGATAGATAGATAGATAGATAGATAAAAATACCAAACAAAAAATAACTCATCGCCTTCGACTTACTATGTAAAAATTGCCAAACATTGGTGACATCCTCGTGTAAAAGTTAATTACAATGCGTAAGGAATGTCGTCAATAATACCGAAGGCAACAAAGTCTCGTCAACCTTTCTTGGGTTATCTCATTTGCTATTCACGTCATAATGTTTTGATGTTATTTCAACAGTAATTGCATAAATGAAAGGTAAATAACAAGCCTGGAGAGTGGGATTACAGACGAACCGTATACATTTTGCGGTTCATTCGCCAAAATAAGACAAATGAGATACAGGCGACTTGTATTGCCGTAGAGGAAATAACTGAAAGCCGATAACTAAATTAACTGTAATGCAACCCGCCGGCAATGCTATGAGAACAGTGTATGAAAAACATAGAATATGTTATCTAAATAGAAATAAAAACTTTTCCTGGGCTGATAAGTGGTTGGTAACCTTCAATCCATCCNGTCAACTTTTCAGGAATTTCTGGTTGACTTACCTTATGGGGTTGGTCCATGACTATAAAGTCGCGCCAGTCAAAAATCATAAAAAAGCGACATTTAAAGTTATGGTAGCCAGAACTACACTGTTTATTAAAAATAGATCATTGTTAAAAAATTAATGGAATATTAGGACTAGACGATATATTATTCCTGCACCTGAATATTTATCACAGAAAAACGGACTAAACATAGTAATAATTACATAATATACAACATTTAATAATAAATAGTGTCATAGTTTTCTCTATCACGTGCGGACTTTTTTAAGTACCGTTTAACTTCAAGTTGGAACCCCTGCTTAGATTTGATCGCTTTGATGTTATTTGGAAAAGCATTCCAGTCATGATATGCATCTTCTAAGCTCGCGGCAGGTTTTCCAAATCGCTTCATATATTCCGAATCGCAATAATGAAAGTATTTTTTCTCATCAACCTTGTAATAGCATCGAACCGGCTTTACCTTTTTATGTTTTTCATTACACTTATATTGTTGTATATGTCATTGTTGTGTGTGTTTAACTGGCGTGGTACTAAGAAGTTTCTTTGTTTGATGGGTGGGTGTTCATGTACCTTCAGCTTTCTAGAGTGGTACACACTTAGCAACGCTTTGTTTTTCAATTTGTTTAGAACAGAAAGTTTATTCATATACCTTGAACAAGTCTATTTCATCGTTATATACAAAAAAACTGACGATATATAAGCAGTAAGAACATGCATAGTAATGCGAAAGTAAACAACATAGCAGATAACAAGATGTTGGCATCCTCAACGTCTATAACTGTCGTCTCGTTACCTGTAATTAGTAAGCATAGTGTTCCGTTTAGTAAGCATAGTAGTACGTCCTAGGAATATTCAAACATGAGTATGTTCATATGTGTTAAAATTAACATGTTAACATTAAACTGTGTACATAATACCATCACATGCCCTATATTACGCACATCAGATGTAATCGTGAAGTATATGAGAAAACATTCAATCAATGGGTTTTTTTCAAAACATTCGCACCAATGCTGAATTTATTCACGACTGTTTTTCGTGTAAACCTTCTAACATAGGTTTGAGCTGTGTTTGTCGTTTTAAAGTCAGGTCCCAAACTATGCTCAAAAGAAAGTCAGTTCCCAAAAGGGGGTTTAAACAATTATATTGAGACATTAAATAAATTAATAGAGATACAAACGCTTCAAGAAAATAAAATGATCGTGATTTATGATAAAGTTTACTAAAAACATGCGCAAATACTGCTTATTATAAGACACAATGATAGTCGTACATCTGCAATCTGGAATGTCAGGTAAGTAAACAACAAATTTGCGGACGGTTTTCCTTCAATACACTTTTTTATTCCTACGTCTTAGAGCCGAAACGGAGTGTTCATTTAAAAGGAATATAAATATAAAGTGGCATACAGCGTGAAAATACAAGCTACTCTTCTGCGAAAATCATCAAAACGGCGCCATTTTGTAAATCAGTTTCAACAAACACTCACTTTAACACGCTCCAGCTCCCGCATACACATGCCCCCTTAAGGTTACAATTATAGCTGTACTCTCAAAAACAAAATGTTTAATTAAAAAATATATATCAAAGTTTACTCTAAGGCATGTTTTACACTTTAGACTATTGTTCTGGTTTAATCTTTTGGAGATATTGATAGGGCAGGAGTAGGTGTTCACTACTAAATCTCTGAACTATTATAAAGTTAGAGACTATAGTAAAAAAATGCACTGAAACAGGTTACATTGCACTAGAAAACGGCCGGAAAAAAGAAGGAGCAAAAACAGTCGATTTTGATTTGTGCCAAGTTCTTTCTTAGGTTAAAAATGACATATCTTTTTATTGCTTAAATCGATTCAGCTTAGAATTCCCTTTAAGAAAAGGTATGGTTATGGGAGTCTCTATGTGCAAAATGTTGAATTAATTTTCGCTTTAAGTTGTCGCTTTTTGTTTGTTGAATTATAAAGGAAAACTTTTTAGTATATTGTGACCTGTCTTCGCTCATATATAAAACGGCCCCAGGCCCGGAAGGACCTCATACGTTCAGTCACAAACTGAAGTAAACATACGAGGTGAGTACAAAATAAATGTTTAGCTTGATTTTCAAAAATATTTACATTATTTTAAATCGTTATATTTTTATTGAATGTAACCACTAAGTATTTTGTTAATTAAATCACTCATTGAATTTATGTTATTGTTGGACTAGTTGCATGTGCTTAAATTAAAACAAACTTTCACTTTTGTATGTGAATAGTAAATATTTAATTTAGTGGATATTTCTATTGTGAATGGATGGATGCACGATGTTTAATTTATATCCACCGATTCTCGTGGATTCAAATGTATTTTTGTTTGTGGTTGTCGCATGTGACAACATTTAATCTTCAGATATATTTTAAGAAAAAAGTTTTGATTCATACTATTTTTTTATCAATTTTTTAGCGATATTTAAAAGACAATAATGCTGCTTTGTTAATTTAATTTACTGATTTATTAAACAAAATTTCCTTCTAAACATCTCTGTTTAAAAAAAAAATAGTTTTACTCTATTTGCAATTGCCTTGATCGCGATGTTGTTATCTTTAAAATATACTTTGAAATATTTGGTGAATTTATTCTAAACTTAAAGTTTAAGATGATATCATTATTTAAATGATCTGCAAAACGCGCAACATGCAAATAAACATAAATTGAACCTGCACGCTCTATCAATTTGTTTTTTAAATCAGCTGTTAGGGGATCAAAGATAATCATGCATACGAAAGGCTATTTTTTTTTCATCATAACTTATTTGAATTCAGTAACCGTGGACATACTATGTTTCTTTGTATAACACTTTTTTTTCTTAAAAACATAATATCAACCATGCTTAACTTGAATAAGGAATAAGGAACTGTTCCTTATTCCGTATTCGAAAACGGAACTAGGAAAAAGGAACCAACTTACTCTCCATAGAAAATGCCTTCTTTACCAAAGCGAAAAGCTAGTTTTTAAGAAAAACAGTCAAATATCAGAAGTTTTTGTGACTAAAAAACAGAAAGACAAATGTATATCAGACACACTTCTTTGACTATTCTTCAATGTAATAAAGTCTGTCCGCTCTTAAACGTATGCGATAACGGGCGTGTGTTGACACAGTTCTTAATGATATGAAAATTAAATAATTGGCATACAAATTGAACGCACGCTGTAAAACTCCCTCTGTTTTGAACTCCCAGTAATCCTTACAATGACCGAGTCTTTTTTGTAAAGTGCTCTAGTAGTTTGAGTCATGATCATTATGCCGATGTGTGCGATATCAGTAACATATTAAAATTTCAATCATATAAACCTCAATATTTAACTCAATTACGTATATCGATTTAGCGGTGATCAGTAGTACATTCTCAAAATGATCATAACATGTTTACCTTAAAAAGCAATTCTTATTGTGAGATGTTTTGCAGGAGTTTCGTGATGTATAAGTTACAGAAAACATGTGAAACTAGGAATTTCACCAAATTCATGATTGTCGTGAAGTTATTGTTTCACTTAAGGTCGAAATTCCTATTTTTTCAGGAGTTTTGGGAAATTACTTGAATTGGTGACACATTTTTACACAGTTTTACTAGAGGCCTTCAGGATGATTAAAAATGTGTTAAATGTCCTTGTTTGATTTTAATGAATACATAATTATAATTGCTTCCTGTGTTAAGTGTAGCATTTAGTAGGTAAAATGATACCATTGTGAACACATATTAATGACATTGTTTGTTGTTTTTTAGTTGAAGTTTTTAGAGTTCTTATAATTATTGGCATATGAGCCGCGTAGAGCGAAAATGGGCTTTATTACCTAGGCGACATGCGTAGCTCAAGCTCAGAATGGGCAATCGCGCAGCCTCGTTGGGAGGTATCCTGTCCGCTTTAAAGTAACGCAGACTTGCGTGGTCTCGTTGGCGGACAGGGGAGCTCCATATGCGCAGGCTTCACTGGAGCTTATCTGGACCATATGGCATAAGAACCATTTTGGCATGACGCGGGTCATATTTTTTAGTCTTTTTATGTGACTTGATAATGATACAAATTGATATCCTAGGGCATTAAAATGTGTTATGTATGAATAAGGAAGACATTTTGTTTCAGCAATTTACACAGTTTAATATAATTTGTAGGTTTACTTCGTTCACGTACACAATTATTTGTACTACAACTCCATAAATAGTGTATCAAATTAATCTTTCATGATCATTTTGTTGGAATATGAGTTCCTATGTAAATAAACAGTTCTTCAAATTATCAACAAAGAAAAATCAAAGTGACCTCAATGTTCATCTTTTTCGATGTTAACATTAGCTAAGTGTTGTCTTTGGATTTTAAATGTTAAATTAACATTGCAAAACAAAAACAAACGTTAGTTTTCTCAATATATATGAAATATAAAACAGGGTGCAATATATTGTTACAGTTCATATTTTAGCAGGTTTTCAAAGATATACAATGTTCTGAATAAATCAATTTTAGTCGCATTAATTTTACCAAACAGTTTACCATTGTGAATAAAGCTGATATCGTTTAAGGCACTTCATTCATTACTGTCAGCCTTTTTCAGTCATTTTGTAAAATTCCTGAAGCAATCAGGCGCTTCGAGTAGTCCCTAAGTTTAACAGCCATTTCACAAAACTCCTGAATCGTTTAGTAATTTCGTAAAATTCATAGATTCAGAAATTTACAGTAACATATATAATTTAAGTTAACATGCAGAGACATAATGATAAGAACATCCATATGAAACTAAGTTCTTACCGTTTATATCTACAAGAATTCAGATAAGAATAAAATGATGTTTGTGTAGTTATGTCGAAAATCATAAAAACCTAAATAACCAAAATGCGTTGTTTAGAATAAGATGAAAATTGACATTCGTTAACGGTATAATAATTGTGTTGAAAGAAAATATTTTGCTTTCACTTTCATTGAATTCGGCTTTCGCCAGTCTGCAACCAAGATCATGATCGGGTATCTGCTTGCGTTCGTCTTCCTTGTGGATGTAGGAAGTACGTTTTCCAACGATACGACAGCGCAGATCATCAACGGTGAGCCGACGACCATTAAGAAACACCCGCATCAGATTTCACTCCAAGTGTTGAAAAAGGGTATATGGTACCACAATTGCGGAGGGTCAATCGTCAGGAGAAAATGGGTTGTTACCGCCGCACACTGTGTGGACGGCTGGAGGTTGGTTAGCCAAGGTTGTCTCATACTTAAAGTGGTCAATTTTGTAAGATGCCAAACGAGTATCTGCTACTATTTAAATACTTTTTTTATGAATTTCTTAGATTATATGTGCTATAAATTAAATCCATTCGATAGTGAATGGAGACTTGCTGTCACAGTATCGATTAATTTAACAACAAAACCTTAAATGTGTGAAGACACAACACGTGTTATAGTATCCAGAAATCTATTTCAGAGCTAGTAGGCTCAACGTGGTCCTGAACAACGGAGCCTTGTCCGATCCAAACAGGAAACATTACACAGTCGACAGAATTTTCAAGGAAAGTAGACTTATTTTGATAATAATCATACGGCGTGTTGTTCAACAAAGTATTTAATAGCATCATGTCATACGGAAAATATAACACACATTCTTACCTGTTTATTTTTATTTTTTTAACTGTAACCAATTTAATCTGTATTAAGCGAATTATAAAAATATCAAGTGTTCATATCATTGTTGTTTATTAAACACATGTGTTGTTGATTTAACAACGATAAGTTAATATTCCATAAACTACTATTATATATGAGCCCCGCTCTTGGAAAACGGAGCTAAATGCTTGTGCGTTAAGTGTCGTACCAGAGTAGCCCTGCTGTCCGCAATGGCTTATCAAGGAAGTCTGTTCTTAGCAGAAAATCTGGTTTAGGCTCAAACTGTCGTACCTGTACATGTGCTATGATTAACTATGCATCTTAAATATATGTATATATTTATATTTATATAGCACCCGAATTATACGGGAAGTGGCAACTATCCAAACGATATTGCCCTTCTAAAGCTGAAAAGTTGCGTTGACCTTTCGGGAACCAGCAAGGTCATTACCCTTGCCAATCCTAACGAGAACTTTGATGGCCAAACATGAAGGATCAGTGGATGGGGATATACAGTCACAGGTAATAATATATTATCAATGTTTACGATTATTTCAAACTGATTTTATACCAAAAACCAAACTACCGACTTTTATATTACAGGAAATATCACGAACAAAAAAAGTCCAGACCAACTACAGGAGACCAACGGTGTCATCCTGAACGATAACGAGTGCAAGTCCGAATGGCCACAATATTACAATGGTAGTGTGCACATCTGCATCGACAACAAGAGCACGGGTGCCTGCCTGGTAGACTTGGGCAACCAAGAGCAATACATAATGACTTATTTTTGCATCAGTACTAGTTATTAATCATAAGGATATTGGGGTATGGATAAAACAGAATATACCGTTACTAGTTCTTTCTACAATTGATTTAAGGGTGACAGTGGTGGTCCGATGGTGTGTCTCCGCGACTCGACCCCCGTGCTGGCCGGTGTGACCTCCTGGGTCGAGCTTTATTGCAACACCATGTACCCCAGCGTGTACGCCAGAGTGTCCTCGTACAGTGCGTGGCTCAAGCAGACCATGGGCATTTAAAGGGACATACCGGAAAAAGATTTTCCCTGTAGCTTTGAAAAGCCCTCAATAAAACAAATAAATGAATGTTACTTTTTTTGTGAGTACAGCACAAAACGAGGTAAACAGGGAATGTATACACTACTTCATACTTGTGTATAGTAAGTTCGGTTTAGCCTTGCAAATGAAGTCACAAATATGTTACGTTAATATAGAAACAAACAAACGAAACAAAATGATACTATTCGTTCAAAAAATAAGTTGTTTAAGTGTACACAATTTCAAAAATGAATAAACATATTTTATACCGAGCTTATATTGAAGGAATATAATGACACGAACGAACTACATCTTCGTTACATTGAACATGCAATTTGAAGTAAAAACAGACGTAACATAGTGTGTTGTTTTTGTTTAGGAATGTCTAATATAATGATTAGGCAGATGCCATAAAAGAATAAGTGAACAATCAAACTAGTCGTATGCCATTAGATTTTAAATGTCTATTACATGTATACTTATTTAGGATGTAACTGATCATCCTAATCATTTGAACCTCGCTCTGGTAAAACTCTTTTCTATCCATGTGCGTTAAGTTTCGTCCCAGATTAGTATGTGTAGTCCGCACAGTGTAATCAGAGACTATACTTTCTGCTTTTGTGGAATTATTTCGTTTAAAGGATGTATCTTCTTAACGAAAACTAGTGTATGCGGAAATTGAAATAGCATGAAATAAGCCCAGTTTTAAGAGAACGAGGCTAATGTAATGTATATGTCTTTAGTCGTTCCGTGCTGAACATTATGGGCTTCAGCTGAGTTTGTGTGATCACCCTATGTCTGAAGTCGTGCCGTGCTGAACTATATGGGCTCAAGCTATTGTAATCACCCTATGTCTGTAGTCGTGCGGTGCTGAACATGAAGTTCTCAAGCTCAGCTATTGTAATCACCCTATGTCTGTAGTCATGTCGTGCTGAACATGAAGTTCTCAAGCTGATCTATTGTAATCACCCTATGCCTGTAGTCATGCGGTGCTGAACATGAAGTTCTCAAGCTCAGCTATTGTAATCACCCTATATCTGTAGTCATGTCGTTCTGAACATGAAGTTCTCAAGCTCAACGGTTGCAGCGCAGTTGCAGTTGCAAGTTGCAAGTTTTTCTCATCGATTTACGGGCAGTTGCAAACGCCCTATACAAATTTGCAACCAGCAGGTGCACGTTGCAACTGCAACTTTTTAATGAAACGGACGCAAGGTTGCAAGTTAGCAAATTTGCAACTGCAACTGCGCTGCAACCGTTAATGAAACGGCCCCCATAAGTATTACCTGCTGGATCACATCACAGTAGGCTCAAGTTCAAACAGAACACACACATACTAATGGACAGTGTCCTGGGTAAGCAGAAGTATGCCCAGCTGAACCACATAACAGTAGGCTCTAGTTCAAACAGAACACACACATCATCGTGGACAATGTCCTGGGTCAGCAGAAGTATGAACTGCTGGACCACATCACAGCAGTCTCTAGTTCAAAGAAAACACATGTATCATAGTGGACAGTGTTCTGGTTCAGCAGAAGTGTGACATGCTGGACCACATCACAGTAGGCTCTAGTTCAAAGAGAACACACACATCATGGTGGCGAGTGTCCTGGGTCAGTAGAAATATGACCTGCTGGACCACATCACAGTAGTCTCTAGTTCAAAAAGTACACACATCAAAGTGGACAGTGTCCTGGGTAAGCAGAAGTATGACCTGCTGGACCACATCACACTAGGCTCTAGTTCAAACAGAACACGTACATCATAGTGGACAGTGTCATTGGTCGGCAAAATTATGACCTGTTTGACCACATCACAGTAGGCTCTAGTTCAAACGGAACACACACATCATAGTGGACAGTGTCCTTGGTCAGCAGAATTATGACCTGCTTGACCACATCACAGTAGGCTCTTGTTCAAACAGAACACACACATGATAGTTGACAGTATCCTGGGTCAGCAAAAGTATGACTTGCTGGACCACATAACAGCATGCTCTACTTCAAACAGAACACATACATCATGGTCAGCAGAAGTATGCCCTGCTAGACCATATCACAGTAGACTCTAGTTCAAACAGAACACAAACATCATAGTGGACAGTGTCCTGGGTCAGCAGAACTATGACCTGTTGGATCACATAAAAGCAGGCTCTAGTTCAAACAGAACACGCACATCATAGTGGACAGTGTCCTGGGTCAGCAGAAGTATGGCCTGCTGGATCACATCACAATAGGCTCTAGTTCACACAGAACACACACATCATAGTGTCCTTGGTCAGCAGAATTATGACCTGCTTGACCACATCACAGTAGGCTCTAGTTTAAACAGAACACGCATATGAGAGTGGACAGTGTCCTGTGTTAGCAGAAGTATAACCTGCTGGACCATATCACAGTATTATCAAGTCCAAACAGAACACACATATCAGAGTGGACAATGTCCTAAGTCAGCAGAAGTATGACCTGCTAGACCACATCATAGTAGGCTGTAGTTCAAACAAAACACACAGATGTTAGTGGACAGAGTCATGAGTCAATAGAAGTATGACCTGCTGGTCCACATGACAGTAGTGACTAGTTCAAACAGAACGCATACATCAGAGTGGACGGTGTCCTGTGTCGCCAGAATATGACCTGCTGTACCACGGTAGGCTCTAGTTCAAACAGAACAGATACATCACAGTGCACAGTGTCCTCGGTCAGCATATGTAACACCATGGTATGCTCTAGTTAAAACAGAACACACACATCATTGGGGACAGTGTCCGGGTCAGCAGAAGTATGACATGCTGGACCACGGTAGGCTCTTTTTTTTTTAAGAACACGACTCACAACTATACTGGACTGTGACCTGGGAGCCTGGCTAATCAGGGACATTTTCTACTTTCATTGTATTTTTCATTTAAAGGAAGACTGTTCTTGACGAAAATCAAGTGTATGTGGAAAGTGTCTTCCTTGATAACCCTGTGTGTACTGCACAGGATTATCTGGGACGACACTTTACGCTCAAGCCTTAAACCCCCTTTTCACAGAGCGTGGATCAAATATATTACGCTCACAAGTCTGTAAAATCACTGCATCAATTTTAAAATCATGAAACTAGTCAACATATGCTAAAACTTGTGTTATTGGAGGACCTATTTTTAATGAAGTATAATGTTACCAATGGTATTGAACTTGGAATATTTCTCCCTCGTCACATATCTTGAAGTAATCTACAGTTTATTCAATTTCATCTGTTGGTACAATGTGGGGCCATTTCGAAGTGCACACGGTCCTTCCGCGTCTGAGGCTGCGCTATGTTTCAAAGCTCTCCTACCTAATTACTTACTAACTGTTAATAGTGTTATGTTTCAAAGCTCTCCTACCTAATTACTTACTATACTGTTAATAGTGCTTAATATAATGCAATCGACAGAATAAATAATAATACAAATGTTTGTTGTTTACAACAGCGTGGATAGTAGTTACCTATAACTGTAAAACATATGCAGCTTTGATACGGGTGTGAATGTGAACGCGATAGGATGTGAACAGTCAAAGTTTCAAACTGATTCTCAATACTGCGACAGATTGTATTTGGTTATTTTGCGAAGTGACCGAACAATATATGCGTCGTGTTCTGAGAAAACTGGGCATAATGCTTGTGCGTAAAGTGTCGTCCCAGATTAGCTTGTGCAGTCCGCACAGGCTAATCCGGGACGACACTTTCCGCCTGAACTGGATTTACGCTAAGAAGAGACATCATTTAAACGAAAAATTCCCTAAAAGCGGAAATTGCCGTCCATGATTAGCCTGTGCGGACTGTACAGGCTAATCTGGGAAGACAACTTACGAACAAGCATTATGTCCAGTTTTCTCAGAACACGACACATATTCGTAAAATGGCATTTACCGTTATAAAGCGCATTCTTTGTTTAAATAGAGAAATCGGACGGGACCGGTAACCTTATCCGCAGAATCTCGTAATTTTATTGTTTTTCGAGTCTTTGTATAGCGTTTCGACCGCATATGAAAAATATATTTAGACTTAATTATCTCTATTACTCCTGAATGGTGCTTTATTTGCCGATCAACGTACAAACATTGTGTACATTTTAGTTTGCAAAAAACTCGATTGTGTTGTCTTTTATTTAAACATTAAAAATCAATCAATTGATTGTACAAAGTGAGCTGTATCCGAAGTTATGCAATAACTGCCTTACCTTCAGCGCTTTAATGTTTCTTTGAAATTCCTTTGCTTTTAAGGCAGGGTGGGAACTTTGAACTTTTTAAGACAGTAACGACTGAGGAAATCTGTTATTAATCAGATGAGCTGGTGGTGTTTGGCGTATTAGCCGATCAGTAATGCCAGTATGGTCAAGTCTGGCTGGGTCAAGAAAAAATAATTTGACCCCCGATTGACCATATCGAATTATTCGATATAAGTATATTCCCCCCATGTTTTTGAGTATTTTATTGTTTGCAAATATATCTGGCAGTAGCCTGGAATTATATTTGATGCTCATGTGAGAATTTGTGTGTTCATGTTGTTAAATATAACTTAACCACAAGGCTGTGTAATTTGCAGTTCTATATATTTTATAAAATTTAAACAAAATGGTTTGGTGAAAGGTTTGATGAAACATGTAATAAAGGACTAACAACTGAGTTTAGTTTAAAAGTATGTATTATTTATTGGCAGAGCTCACCATTTATAACAAATTATCAAATAACCATAGACTTTCCAAAACTGATTCTTGAATAAGTGTAACACAAACTGGAAACAAGAGGGACTGGCGGCCATGTTTTTCGACAACCGTAACCATTTTTGACCTCAGCTGAGACATCATTTGAACAAATGTTCTGTTCCAAGTCTTTTAGAGATTGGTCTAAAAATGTGACTTATAGAATTTAATTTAGGTTTAATTATAGGCATACAAGGACAACTGCCCCGCCACATGTTGGCCTATGTTTTAGACGAATCAGAACAGTTTTTGAAATCAACTGAGAAATCATTAGAAGAAATGTTCTGACCAAGTTTCATAAAAATTCGACTATAAATGTGACTTCTCTAGTTTCATACCTCATGTGACCCAGTTTCGAATTCGACCAAGATATCATTGGGACAAATGTGCTGACAAAATTTCATGAAGATTGGACAATAAATGTGGCCTCTAGAGTGTAAACAGGGTAAATGTTGACAACGCACGACGGACTACGCACGACGGATAAGAGGCGATTACAAAAGCTCATCATGAAAACGTAATGATCAGGTGAGGTTGAACATGTTTTTTGTATTGTGTGTGGGACAAAATATCGCTTCATTTGGCCAAAAAAGACTACAGTCAGTATAAAATGGACGAAAGAAGTAATTGCTGTCGTAAACACTTAAAATAAACTGAAGCAGGATCATTTCTAATGAAATATTTCAGCGTTTAATTGTTACAAGAGGGCCTGAAAGGCCTTATGTCTCTCATCTGAGATCCGAAGATACTGAACTGTTCTGATCAGCGTGTCTGATGCTTCTGTAACCATTTTAGAAATAAGTAAACAAATCATTAGAACAAAATGTTCCAAGCAAGTTTCTTGTTGATTGGGAAACAATGACTTTTAAAGTGTTTAAAAGGTTATACTATAGGCTACGAGGAAAGCTGACTATACTCGTGATGGTAATGTTTTTGTGTTTAATAAATACCGTGCCGGGCCATTTAAGACCATAGGGGCATGATTTGAACTAACTAGTTAGATGACCATCGCATAATGTTAAATAAACATTTAACATCTGTATAAGGGAAGGGAAACAACGGAAACATGCTACATCCAGGATTACGACAATGTTTACCGCACATGCATGATTTGAAGAAACTTGGTAAAGTACCACCGTATGATGCTACATACCAAATACTTAACGTCTACCTTGAGGTTTCAGTGGAGAATATTTTTAAGTTCGGACAATAAATGTTATCTCTAGACTGTTAACAAGGTAAATGTTTCCGAAACAAGACGGACGACACATGATGGACAAAAGGCGACCACAAAAAAGTCTGGTAAACAAACTATCCTATAATTCAAGGAAAACTGCGTCACCTGACCTCATGGAAGCCAGGTACCTAATCGGAAAATGTTTAAACACTCCCGAGAAATTTATAATAAAAAAAAAAGTTCCGATCAAGGTGCAAAATGATTATGCAAAAAATTTGAGTTCTTGTTCACAATTGTTTCCATATAGTCACACCAACAACTGCCCCCCCCCCC
>VMBQ01010188.1:15483-29251 GCA_007657795.1 Dreissena rostriformis | reverse complement strand
TCCCCGACTGATTGTTTTACAGCTCATCACGTGATTAAACACGTTGTACACGTCACGGGTTGTTAACACTCTGATGGATGGATTGCCGCGAGAGAGCGGATGAATAATGGGCGACAAGAAAGTATGCAGGGAATATAGAGCACTTAAATTTATAAAACATGAGAAATTTCAAAATATGTTTGATTACAAATGAAATATGAAACATTACCAAATTATTTAACAACTTTTAACGCCATAATATCATTTTGTTTAAAATAATTCAAACATAAAATATGTTCTTGTTTTTTTGCAAGTCATCCAATCTTTTTATATATTGGCGGCAAAACTGGCCTATCAACCTATTTTCCCTGTTAGATTACTAACCGTTTGAACTGACAATTGAGGATATTTGTATGTGTGCTCATCAATAGTTCCCGATTCTTTACCGATGGCATGACAGTTATATATTTTACAAATAAGACTTTCCTCAAATCAAACTTTCAACTTAGTTCGATCACATATCAACAACGCGAACAATATGTGTTTTTGTTATATGTGGACAACTTGGTCCTGCAAAGCCATGCATTGTTAGTTAGTCGCTGATTAAATAACCACAAAGCCATCCCCATTACTAATAAATATTTCGCAATCAGTGTCAAGCGGTGCTTTCATTGCAGTTTCAGTCACCGAAGCGCTTGGATTCATGCTTCGAATTGCGCGCGCATATTTAGGTTGCATCTCCCGTGAAATAACGAGTTTCTTTTCTGGGGATTTCAGGAACCATGTGACGGTAAAATGTTGAAAAGAAAACAGAATGCGGTTGTATCGCTTTTGTACGTGTTTCGGTTATTAACAGTTATTTCTAAGCGAAACAGTGTACATGTGTATACAAATTACAAGAAATTGTGCACATTACGCGCATTTCTTCGATGCGGTTTTGTTTATGTAAAGCATCGAACAACAAACATCATAACGAAAAAAAAACGAAAAAAAACAACTGTTTATATAACATTAGAACGTCGAGCATAGCAACGGTTTCTTGTGTGTGAATATTTTTTTTAATTACGATTAACGTTAAATCTTCACTTTTATTAAACATTAAATAAAAGGGCGTGCGGACGGATTTTTAAACATAAAATATAGTGACATACACACAAGTAACATTCTATCGTAATGATCGACAAAATGTATATGAAAAGAAGTTAAGAATAATGAATGCATTTATACGCATAATTATAACTAATTTGAAATGGTTTTCTTTTTGCATACGCAAATACACAAACGTTGACTGTAAACAATGTTGGTTAAGGACACAATACACTAATAAATTAATGATGCAAAAACTACACACTGCACTATTCTTTTTTATTTATTCCGTGATGAAATGTGCCATTCGTTATGTTAACGTGTTTAAGTCATTGCTCATTGCAATGTGCTTATTTAGAAATCAATTGCTGTGAAAGAACGTCACTCTTCAATTTGATTTTTAAACTTTCGGAGTCATTACCGCAACGTGAGGTTACCTAGAAACATGTGCAGAATCAAACCCTTGCGCTATAATTTATTTATAATTTCTGTATTTTTTATATGACAAATGTATTTAAATATGGGAAAATAAAAAATGATACGGTATAAAATAAATAAATGAGTAAGAAGTATGGAGAGAAAAATCAAAACCGTGTTGCATAATAGTGTTATAAAATATAGTTATTGTATTTCATGAGAATTTCAAGGGCCACGTATTGGTTTTATTGATGTTCAAGGAGGGTGGAGCCAGACTCTGACAACAGTAAAAGACACAAATGTTAACATCATCGTGCAGGGCGTTACGATATTAACGAATCTTGGATGTTTTGATATCATTATTTAGATAGATACACTGTTGATAACCTGTGATATAAAACGAGTCTTGTACTAATATCTGTAAAGTTCATACATTAATCTTTTATAACATTCCTGCAAAATCCACTTACTAATTTAATGTATTTTGTATTATTATTGTTTTTAACACTTGAAACTGTAAAGATTATGTTTGATAAAATTGTGTTCTGTTGTTTTCTGTTCTGTTAATATATGAGGTGTAAACAAGTAACATTAGCAAAACTGGGGTCGGAATAGGGGAGGGTAAGTAGTTAAAGAGGAAATTATCGCGTTGAAGATTCTTAAATTTACGAATATTAAACACAATTTAATTGTATACACTTACACTATCATCATCGTCAGCATTATCATCAACATCATGATCTATCTTATAAACAGCATCATCAACCTTATAAACCAATAGCAACAACAGCATTCGCGGGCATCATTCAAAGTTCGTTTTAAAAAAACAAACCTGCCAGAATAAACATTTATGTCAAGGTTATTAGATTAAAAAAACCTTGATAAATCTGGAGACCCTTTGATAACGTCGTTGTAAGCGATATTTTAGCAAATTATTGCACATCGTAAGTCATATGAGCGCGTACAGTCATCCACACGCCTTACTGAGACACACTCTAAAGTCAGGAAGGGGTTGAATCTTCCAAAAGGTCGCTAGTGCGCAACACCCCTAAGTCTTAAATGGCAATACAAAGAACCGACTTTCCATTCTAAGTTATCAGTCAAAGATTTACTCGAGGTGTATCACCCATTAAGAATGCAAACTGGTAAATATAGTAGGAATAGAATTGCTGGGGATCAGCGTTATTGTTTATTTTGTTATTCAAAAGATATTGAAGATGAATATCATTTCATGCGTGTATGTCAATATTTAGAGAAGATACGCAAAAAATATGTACCAAAGTACTATTACCAACGCCCATCGATGTTTAAATTTTTGGAAATGTTCGGCATTGATAACAAGACCAAATTAATTAACATTTTTCTTTTTTATTAAATACGCATTAAATAAAAGATACACATTGTTAAATGTAAGTTCATCATCGTAAAATAAAGACGCATACTTAACATTTCTGAACTAACAAAATGTATATGTATTAACTATTCAAATGTAATAATATTTTATAATAAAGACCAGGTATACCGTATGATCTTGTATATATGATTAAAGTGACATGAATCTTGATAATGATTTGTTCGTTTTGTTATGCTGATGATGTACATTGTGCAAGTCATAATAAAAAACATGTTCTGTTCTGTTCTGAAGTGCATGTTCAAGTATACTTGCCAAACACATGCATGTGAATGTCTGAAAATTGACGTTAACCCTTTTTAATTGTGTTGATATGCGCGTCGAACCGAATTGTAAATGAATATTTTTATGTGTTATACTTGTCATACTGTATTCTTTTGTTTCGTACCACGTCCGTCAACGGAACCAGGCTTGCGCGCATCCGGAGCGGACCCGACCATATTTATCTTAGCATACACGTAGTGGTGGCGATGGCGGTGGCCACGGCGACGACGACGAAGAAGAAGACGACGACGGAGGCTGGATATTTTACGGACACATTTTAAGCTGACAAATTGTCTTATTTCATTTTCCGCTTTTTTAAAGCCTAGACTTTAATCGCGAATGTGCAATCTTATGTTCAAACGTATTATTTACATCGACAAAATCATAAGTCCTCGGATGAACCCATTTCTTCTTATCGTTTAGAACTGAATACTTCAGATATATGTGGCGCGAGGATCAACGACTCTTCCGCCTAATTACTCACTAATCCAAGACTTCCGCGGTAAAAAAAGTTAACTCGTTTCCCTGAAATTTATTTTGACAACAAAAATATTTTGTCTTAAATATCAAATACGGCACACATTCAAGCATATGCTTTCTAAGCAGCCTGTATATTTGTACGTAAACATTTTAAGCGAAATCTAAATAACTATCCGAAACAGGATCTACTTGCACGACAAGGTTGTACCCTTTGATGGCTTTTGCTGATTTATTTATACATCTATTCGAGTATAACAAAAACTTGTGATGGGTTTTGGAGTTTCTATTTTCGAGTAGGAAGATTATAAAAACACACAAATAAAATAAACTTAAAAAAAACAAAATTATAAATGCTAGTATATTGTTAAACTTATCGATCTTTCAGTTAGGCCTATTTTTGTTTTTACGTTGCTCTGTAATATAAATTGCATTTTTAATTGTATAGCATAATACAGCAGTAGCAGTTGATCATGGATTTCATTGCATAATTTGCACATTTGTTATTATTTCAACAATGCGTTAAACTAGGGCCTAGTTTTTCTACCCCTCTGACTATTAAGAGTGGTGTCCCTCAAGGTTCTATTTTGGGTCCTCTCTTGTTTCTAATTTATATAAATGATATTGGATTATTACTTAATCAATCAGACAAAGACTTGTATGCTGATGACACGACACTATATGCTACTGGGGCCAATCCTTCAGAAATTCAGACTAACTTACAAAATGATATTTATTCCATACAAAAATGGTGCACCCTCAATAACATGATGATAAACCCTAATAAATCAAAATGCATGCTTATTGGCTCGAAACAAAAAATTAAAAATATCAACCTTAATCTGAAAATAGATAATAACGCTATTGAAAATGTCACTAGCCATAAAATTTTAGGACNAAGAAGAAGAAGAAGAAGAAGAAGAAGAAGAAGAAGAAGAAGAAGAAGAAGAAGAAGAAGAAGAAGAAGAAGAAGAAGAAGAAGAAGAAGAAGAAGAAGAAGAAGAAGAAGAAGAAGAAGAAGAAGAAGAAGAAGAAGAAGAAGAAGAAGAAGAAGAAGAAGAAGAAGAAGAAGAAGAAGAAGAAGAAGAAGAAGAAGAAGAAGAAGAAGAAGAAGAAGAAGAAGAAGAAGAAGAAGAAGAAGAAGAAGAAGAAGAAGAAGAAGAAGAAGAAGAAGAAGAAGAAGAAGAAGAAGAAGAAGAAGAAGAAGAAGAAGAAGAAGAAGAAGAAGAAGAAGAAGAAGAAGAAGAAGAAGAAGAAGAAGAAGAAGAAGAAGAAGAAGAAGAAGAAGAAGAAGAAGAAGAAGAAGAAGAAGAAGAAGAAGAAGAAGAAGAAGAAGAAGAAGAAGAAGAAGAAGAAGAAGAAGAAGAAGAAGAAGAAGAAGAAGAAGAAGAAGAATTATTGTTATTATTGTTTTTTTATTTTATAATAATTAAGATCATTATTATAATAATGATGATTTATTTTTTATAAGAAATAGTATTATTATTTTGACGAACATATGATGCAACTTTCTTGTGAGCTTGGGTAGAAAAAAAATACATACATTATATCAATTTGTGGACTCGCCAAGCATCTTGTAGGGCTTCTTTTTAATAATACCATCAGAACTTTCAAAAGTGATAGATAGATGCACAAAAAATAAAAGCCGTTGTTAAACATCATAATTTTTTCCACTCTAAATATTTACCTATCATAAAAAGAAACAAATAAATAATGAATCACTTTGCTTCATTCGCACACGGTTCAGGCTTTCTGCAAATTTTCACTCCATCATTGAGTCATGCAAAAACGATTGACTTCGCGAATCCGAGGTAAAATAAACAACTTTGATGGACGCAAAAATCCCCGGAATTACCACGTTCCGTCTTATTCACGTTTTAGCTTTCACGTTTGCGGAAAACATATGTTTNATAATAATAATAATAATAATAATATTATTAATAATAATAATAATAATAATAAAAATAACAACAACAACAACAACAACAACAACAATAATAATAATAATAATAATAATATTTATTATATTTTATTATAAATGGTTGGATAGCTTTGTAAATTAAGAAAACAAACATACACGAGTGTTTATTTTTCATTTAGTTATTTTTTTACACGCCATTATTTGGTATTTTCTTTATTGTTTTCTTATCTTTGTCTTTTGAACCAATCCAAGCAACAAATTGATGGGCACAGTCGTGTTTTTCTTTAGTTATATAAAATTTCGATGCTTTTGCCGTTCTTATATTCAAAGCTCGTACATGCGCGCGTGATATTAGTCGGGATTTTACGGTCAGTCAATCGCAAGTATATAAGGTCATTTCGATCTTTCCTATATTTTTTTTTTTACTGCAAACCAATCGTAACTTCTGCGTGGATAATTTTATAATCATATGCATGGCTAGATTTTCCATATTGTCAATAAGCGTCATTTGCTTTGCAATTCAACCAGGGCAAAAGAAGCACCCGTAGGAAACCCCATGTGGTCGGTAAGGTACATCAAGGATCATTTTCATAAACATTTCAGTGTCAAATAAAATACAAAATGTAGCCTTGAACTACGTGGTAAAAATAGGTAAGTCCACTCGAGACATCGGTTTCAATAAATGTTTTTTATTTATATAATACTTTTTGTCCTCAGATTTTTCTCACTTGAACCACGGCTATTACTAGTATATAAACAATCTCAGCTTTTATTAATATATCAATATTACCTCAGGGGTCCCTTTCTGATAGTATATACGAGGAAATCCCCTTTCTGGATCTGTTCACACTGCGGAGGGTCGTTCATTAAACATTCTGGTCAATTGACGTCTTTATCTTTCATAACAATCATCGCATACAATTATCTCCGTAATAAGCGAACCGTTCATTCACGATCACTAATGTACCCTGGCTATTCGCGGCCGCGACTATGTACCATAATCTAATAAAGAGCGATATCCGTTATTCTCTAAAGACCCTTAATAGATTTATCAGCGCAAAGAGCAGTATACTTTTCCACATTAAAGATAATTTGTCAATCATCCTACATATCAAAACATATCAAACGATATTATCAGCGCATCGGCTTTCCCTTCTGTTAGGCACGTGGATTTTCAAAGACGACTGCCGTCCAGCCATAAAACCCCGGGGAGCACGTGCTAATGATTGCCGCGCACGGAGAAGCTCAACAAGGAGTATGTGTATAAACTGATATATGATTAATGGTACGGGCAAAAAGCGCATGAACCAAAAATGACCAAGTGGTATTATAAATACTATAATATCCACATGGTGATAAGGAGATTCCATATTCCATTTGTTGTAATCCGAGGCGTTTGAAAAATATGTTCCATTACTAGACTCCAAGCACTGGTTCTTTTAATGAAACGGACTCTAAAACAACAAAAAGGCTTTGGTTTCGGGCTCGTATTCACCAACAATTCGTAGACTTAAGTCTACGAATACAGAATCTTTAAATTGGAATTTTCAAGAATTGATTTAATTTTTACTCAAATTTGGAATTAATCACCTTAATCTACATCATTCTCCATGTTGAACATTTTCTTAATGGCATAATAACCATCTGTATTGATAACAATTGCTTCAATGGATAAATAGGTATCGTCTCACATACATCTTTTTCTTGCGATCGTTTCCCATCGTCAGTCTTGTCGTCAAAAATCTCCCTTTCTTGTCGAACACCGTTAATTAGCACCCAGAATGCTTTTGTTTTGTGAGCCGGGCTTATCAGCAGTAAGGCTTTCAAACGGATGCAAATGGCAAATCACTTTTAAGCCCGCTTTCTTGTTCGCAGCGGAACCAATTTAAGCAAGTGGCAAGGTAATTTATCCACGTGTCAATCAATTTTCACGCGCCCCAACCCACGAGCGTTCCGGTGTAAACCATTATTTTGTAACAAATACGCTGCTGTTTTCTAAACAAAACAACACAATTTGTTAAACACGGTCGTGATTTACTAAATAAATACTGCTACTGCCACAAGAGTCAGCCGCATCCCTCAGCACTTCGGTATATCCATGCCCGCGGAGTTCCTGATTGTATTCACATATAAGAGTATATATTCACGAATTTGTTTTTGAGAAATTAAGGGCGGAATAACTGCTTGATATGCTTCAAATAGACTTTTTTAACTTAAGAATATACGCATTTATTCACTGACGCTGATGTTTAAAACAATATACTTTTCAAACTGATTTATAAGGTCACGCAGTCGTAAACAAATAATACAATCCAGACAAACCACCTTTCTGAACTAAACAAAAATGCCCAACTTTTCAAACTGTAAAATAATTAAAAGTATCTAAGTGGTTGTCTTCTGTTTCCACCATGTTAACTAACATCGCGTGATCTAACTATAGGCACGTGGACATTGGCGCATGAAGGGATTTAATACCAGCTCTGCTTTGAAACAATCAATTCAAAGAGGATATGTGGACAATTGTTACAAGCAAAGATATATAAATACACGATTTTTGATTGATCTTTGGAATATGCACGGGCATCACAACCCGGGCTCGCAATTTTGAACCAACTCTTCACAGTAATCTCGGAGCTCGTCTTTCGCACGTGACGTTGACCCGAGTTAAAACGTCACGTTTGATACTGTATGGACAACTACTACAGTAATTTTGCTTGAACATTTGAAAACAACAACAACAACAGAAAACAGTTTAAGAAAGTTCCCACTCGCTAGTATGAATCGTAACAAACTTACGACGGTTTATGGAAAGGTCTCTAGTTTCGCCTCTTCGGGGGTCGAGGTCTTTGAGAGGGAGTTCATGTGAAAGAAATGTCCAACACTCGAACATTCAAACATCTGCTGGGCGGTTGCTGTTTCACCCTGTTACATATGTGTACCAAACCTATTGACAGCTCATGTACACGCCTAGTTGACATTAGTCTCTATATAGCGGTGGTAATTTCGGTTTCATGGCAAATTGTGTGACAGAAACATTGACTTTCCTTTAACGCTCTTATCTGTTCAATTGTTCAAATACGCAAATTAAATGTATGCGTTAAACCCTTCGATATGAGAAACATATCTGCTACAGCATCAATCTACTAGATGTTATTGAAATTAAAACGTGCAATACGTGAGTCGGTCACGTTAAATCATGTATAATTAATTGATCGCATTACCTTTTAAGATAATCGATATAATTTAAATTATCAAATATATGTTTTATATGTTTGGTAAAATGATAACCCTTTTAAATTGCAGACGACGATGGTGAAGACAATGAATCGAAATCTGTGTGCGATCTTCGATAAAATATTAGGAAGAAAATGCCCCAATTCACACTGCATTGCCATTGCATTGGTATACACACTTTTAAGACAGTATATCGCGCATATTCTACAATATTTCTCATTGGTTTCCCGAATGTTTGATCACAAGGATGATTGATATGGATCTTCCTCTATGCGTTCCACGCGTTGACAGACGTAAATTAAGGTCGTGATCTGAAAACGAGGCTTTGACAGATATGCGCATGCGTAGTGCGCCCACGTGTGCGGTGGTGATGTACATTTCTTTTTGAGCGACTTCATTGATAAATGCGAATTTCTTGAAAATCTGATTCAGAACACCTTTTCGTAGTTTATGCTAAACCGAATGTAAAACTGATGATAATGTCAACGTATATGTTCCCAAGAAGTGTTTTGTTTGAAGCAATATATTGTCATTATAATTGAACATATTTTAGACACTGATTTTGTTGTTTGACAAAAAAGACATCAATATAATGTAAATACATGTTTTTTTTTATTGAATTGAGATTTGTATTCGTTAAATGTTAGAACATGTCTAGTAAATTTATAAACCTGAAGGCATGCAGTACAATAGACGGTTCATGAACACGTACTGGCGGATTTCACAATTCCGTTTTATTTAGTTATTTTCACAAATATTGCAGGATTAGAAATTAAACAAGAATGCATACTATCTTCCGCGGTAATTTAGCCTACCATGTCCTGAGGTTGGAATAATATAAAGCTAACTGGATATCAGACCTCAGTACTGAATACATTTGTATTGAAATGTTGCTTCATAAGAAACGTATGTTTCATTCTAACTTTTTTTACATCCCGTCACTCTCGCGAGTATTTACATATCGTTCCAACATGGCCGCGTATTCATCAAACCAGCGCTGTTCTGTCACTGGACTATTTCCTCGTGTTTTGGCAAGGGGTTTGTCACTGGACCATTTCCTCGTGTTTTGGCAAGGGGTTTGTCACTGGACAATGTCCTCGTGTTTTGGCAAGGGGTTTGTCACTGGACCATTTCCTCGTGTTTTGGCCAGGGGTTTGTCACTGGACTATTTTCTCGTGTTTTGGCAAGAGGTTTGTCACTCTCGGGTATGTATATGAAATACGTAAATGTAAATAGCAAAACGACATTTCATTATTATTTTCCGCAGATCTACAAAAAAAATCAATCATATACTTACTGCGCACATTTTTGCACATAAGCGGAAGTCGTATGTGGTGCGAGCGAGATGTGGCGTTTGGCAAGGTGATTTATCATCTTCGTTGCGGTCCGGTGGTAAAACATAAGTATTCAGTGCTAAAGTCATTAATTTACAACGTGTTATATTCTCCCTAAGAATGAGTTTAACATTTCATAGTAAATAATTCACCAATAAAGACAACAAACGGATATTGTGTTCTTGTTGTTCTTGTTGTTTTTGCTTTAAATTTGTCTGTCACTTAAAAAAACTTGTTCTTAAAAATACTGTATATATGAAAGATCGTACATATTTACCTTTGATTGATAATATGAACAAAATACAGAGAAGCAAGCCATTGTTATAAAGATAACTTGGATTTTAAACAAAGTAAATTTAATAAATAGCACATTCTATTTTAAATACACTGTACATGTTTTTAACGGGTTAATGGTGTAAAATAATATTATGCAACATCGTTTTTATATTTCACGAGAAATTCAAGGGACACGTATGAGTTTTATTGACATTCAAGGAGGGTGGAGCCAGACTCTGACATCAGTAAAGGACACAAATGTCAACAGCATCGTGCAGGGCGTTTCAATATTACCGAATTGTGGATGTTTTAATATCATTTTTTAGCTAGATACACTGTTAACATGTGATATAAAACGAGGTTTGTTCAAATATCCGTTAAGTTCATCCATTAATATTTTTATAACATTCCTGCAAAATCCACTTATATATTATTCATGTATTTTGTACTATTTTTTGTTTTACACTAGAAACTGTTAAGTTAATGTGTAATAAAATGTTTTTGTGTTCTTGTTCTGTTCTGTTAATATATGAGATGTAAACAAGTAACATTAGCAAAACTGAGGTGTATCTACACTAAACTATAATGTATCTAATGCGGGCGTATAGTGGGAATAAGGTCGATACCCTCTATTCATTTCAAGGTATCTAAAACATATTAAATACTGGATTAAAAGTAGGCATACAGATAATATTATTATTAAAAAAGTTTTTGAGCAAGCCAAGGAAGATTGTAACATTGGCTTAAAAAATTGGTTATATAATGTAAAGTTATTGGAGAACAATTATGGTTTCTCTTATGTTTTTGAAGATGCTGACAATGTCGATTTCAAATCATTTATCTGTATTTTTTAAGAACGATAATCGACAATTTCATTCAGGAATGGTCCCAGAACATGCAGACAAACCAAGTTCTTACCAATTATGTCCTTTTCAAAACAATTTTCTTCGCGAATCATACCTAGATTTACTATCTAGCAGCCTAAGAAGGTTTTCTGTATACTAAGACTATCGGTTCACCCACTAAGAATACAAACTGGTAGATATGGTAGAAATGGAATTGCTAGGGATCCGCTTTAGTTTATTTTGTTATTCAAAAGATATTTAAGAGGAGAAACGCAAAAAAATATGTTCCATCGTACTATTACCAAAGCCCATCGATGTTTAAATTTTTGGAAATGTTGGGCATTGATAACAAGACCAAATTAATTAAAATTTCTCGTTTTATTACATACGCATAAAATAAAAGAAACACACTGTTAAATGTAAGTTCAACCTCTTAAAATAAAGACGCATACTTAACATTTCTGAACTAACGAAATGTATATGTATATACTAGTCAAATGTAATAATATTTTATAATAAAGACCAGGTACACCGTTTGTACTTTATTGTATACCGTATGTACTGAAATTATATATGATATGATTAAAACGGCATGAATCTTGATCATGATTTGTTTGTTTGTTATACTGACGATGTACATTGTGCAAGTCATAATAAAAAAACATGTTCTGTTCTGTTCTGAAGTGCATGTTCAATTAGGCGTGTTTGTCAGGCCAAACACATGCATGTGAATGTCTGAAAATTGGCATTAAACCTTTTGTTATTGTGTTGATATGCGCGTCGAACCGAATTTAAAATGAATGTTTTAATGTGTTAATTTATACTTGTCATCCTGTATTCATTTTGTATCGTACTACGTCCGTCAACGGATCCAGGCATGCGCTCATCCGATGCTGACCCGTCCTTATTTATCTTAGCATACATGTAGTGGGGGTTGCGGTGGCGGTGGCAATGGCAGTGGCGGTGGCGGTGGCTGCGAAGACGACGACGACGACGAAGACGACGAAGACGACGGAGGCTGGATATTTGTCTTATTCTATTTTCCGCTTTTTTAAAGCCTAGACTTAAATCGCGAATGCGCAATCTTATGTTCAAACGTATTATTTACATCGACAAAATCATGAGTCCTCGGATGAACCCATTTTTTTCCTATCGTTTAGAACTAAATACTTCCGAGACATGGCGCAAGGATCAACGACTCTTCCGCCTTATTACTCATTAATCCACGACTTCCGAGGTAAAAAAAGTTTACTCGTTTCCCAGAAATTTATTTTGACAACCCAAATATTTTGTCTTAAATATCTAATACGGCACACATTCAAGCATATGTTTTCTAAGCAGCCGGTATATGTGTACGTAAACATTTTAAGAGAAATCTAAATAACAATTCGCAACAGGATCTAGTTGTACGACAAGGTTGTACCCTTTGATGGCTTTTGCTGATTTATTTATTTAGATATCTATTCGAGTATAAAAAACTTGTGGTTGGTATTGGAGTTTTCATTTTCAAGGAGGAAGATTATGGAAACTTAAACATAAAATACACTACACCAAACAATTATAAATAGTATTATGGGGGCGGGGTTCCCGTTCCGGTTCCCTTGGTGGCGTGTTTTTACCGCCCAATATGCCACTCAGGAAGGAATGTGTTATATTTTTATCTACTTTATGGCATTAATATTATAAATGTCTGTTTCAATCAACACTATTGTGTGTGTTGTTCTTTCCTTTACGACATACGAGTCCGTCCGGTCTATGATCTTTCCGTTACCAGCTAAGACAGAAGTATATTTTAAAACTTAATTATCATTCAGGATACTGTGTTTTTACTTTTGTTTTTCGTTCGCTCTGCAATGTCAATTGAATTGTTTATTGTAAAGCATAATACAGCAGTAGCAGTTGATCATGGATTTCATTGCATAATTTGCACATTTGTTATTGTTAGACCTTAGCATATCGCTAGTGCATTTTGATGCTTTATTGCAAAATACCGCCGTATTCCCAGCGGGTTATTTGGTATTACGCCCCGTGTTTCTAAACAAAGGGAAAATGTTTTGTACACATTGTCTTGCGGATGAACATGTTTTGAAAACGCGGAGAATCAATAAAAGGTTGATAAAGACACAGCCAACTTCGGCCAAATGCTAAACATTCTGTGGGGGCCACGTCTTCCAAATATNAGATACAGCCAACTTCGGCAAAATGCTAAACATTCTGTGGGGGCCACGTCTTCCAAATATCAATGTTGATAATTGTATTGTGACATAGCTACTGAAAAGGTTAAAAGGGCGATTTATAACGATGAGAAATAGTTTGGTAATATATGTACATGTGATTTTCTTCTTTGTTTCCTCACTTAAACTATGGATGCATATCTTTTATAAGAGACATTCTCCTCTGCACATATAGTAGTAGTAGTAGTAATAATAATAATAATAATAATAATAATAATAATAATAATAATAATAATAATAATAATAATAATAATAATAATAATAATAATAATAATAATAATAATAATAAT
>VMBQ01010188.1:0-12043 GCA_007657795.1 Dreissena rostriformis | reverse complement strand
TATTTTGGCAAAAAACGTATCAATACGATATTGACTCTTTATGTCATAAGAAATGAAATGATATGAAGTATTTTCTTTAAAACAATGTGAAGAAGGTTTGTTCAGTGTGTTAGTTGTAATCTATTGTACATTCAAAACAAATACATATAGAGAATATTATGTGAGTTTTGGCAAGCCTCGCGCTACCATGACTCTACGCCTCGCATGATAAACTTGATGATTTTTATCCAAAACTCACATAATATTTTATTTATCCTATCATTTCTTCCCTTTTCAATTAATAATTATCAAATATGGCATGTTTAGACGATTTTGTTCTTCCGTAGTCGACAAAAACAGATTTTCCAATTTTTGGAAAAACCGACAATTGATCTAAAAATAGCGATAGTATAAAGCTCAAGTTTATACGATCGTTGTTATCCTATCGAGTTTCATCTGGTAATATGATAAAAACGAGTTCGGTCATTTAATGTAATTAACAGATTGTTAAGCTTAATTTGGGAAGAAACGTTGTTAGTTAAATATAACTATTAGTATTTGTGATAGCAAATAGTCGTGTAATGTCAGTTTAAAAAATATAAACATATAACAAAAAACCCTTTAAAAAGATTGTATCTGCGTGTTTGCATTTACATGTTACGTTTTAACATTTGAAGACATTTGCTAACTGACCTTTGTGCTCGTGTTTGTTTGTCCAATTTTGAGAAGTTCGAAGTCATGTGGCTTGTTTAACAACACTAGATTTATGATAAATGTTTTACACCAATAAATCTCCTCATAATCTTGTGATTATTTAGTGAAAACAATGCCTGCATATGCGCCTGTATCATTATGGAAACATAGTTTGTGGCTTCTTACTTAATATCCATGACGATAATTTGATTATTAAACCATATGGTGTTATGTCTTTTTGGTTTTAATCAACGAATTAATATGAAGGTGACGTCTATTTAATCCATTGCATCGTACCTTACGATGGTATAATTGTGTTGCTCTGGTTTGCATCTATCCATTGATTTGGTTTTGAAAGTCATAATTTTGTATTACTATTTAATTCGAATTTTGAGGTTTTAAGCTCTATGATAGAGGTCGCCGTGGCGTAATGTATATGATGTCCGCCTAGCGATCGGGAGGTCACGGGTTCTATCCTCACACTGGGAGCGTTTTTTAGATTTCCCCAAAGACACCAAGTACTTGTTATAGTCCTAAGAAACGGACTCAAGAGCATTTAAAATAAGCCTTAGGGTTTCGAGTTTCGAGCTAAAATAAATAGGTTTAAACTCTTATAAAGGTTAAACCCACTATCCTTTAATTATCAGTCCCGATGCGTTGACGCCAACAATATTCAATCTTGAGGCTTGAATACGTTGTGTGTTTTGTCAAGCAAACGGGTTTTGACAAAAAGTTTGGTAAGTAGTTGTTTGCCTTAAATACAATTTTATTAAATGAACAATGCATTTATATGTATTGATTTAGACAATTTATACATAATGACATGTAGATTTGTAAAAAAACATGTTGTGACTCACTGAATGAATATGCCAGGTAATCAACGTGCATAACATTCAAATGAATTGTGTCAAAATACCTACGCTTTCTTTTGTAACTTGAAGTTTTGGTAAATATACTTTAAACATTAGTAAACGTCACTAAAATACAGTAATAGGATATCGTACGAATTTCTTCCGCATTTGCCTTGTGACTGCTATTTAAGAGGTATTTCCTATACTACAAGTGAAAGTTCGTTTATTGTTTCCTAAAATAACTTGATTTAAACGTAGTTGAAGCCCGCGGATCCAAATTATTATACTCCAACGGAAAGGACTTCTTAATCATGTCTTAAAGATGGTTTTTATGGCTAATAAGAAACCTTTAAGTCGTAATTTATGTTTAATTATTGAAGCATGCTTGAATAATATTTGCTCGCCATTTACTCCATTAATAATGCCAGTCATAATTTATCATGAATAGTTAGAGAACAATTCTAAGCAATACCATAATATTCACCCGGTAAATGAAAATACAAACCCATACGTTTCTCGTTCAACTGTTCATCGAAATTATATATTAAATAAAGTGGAGACTTGCATTGAGATCAGCAACGCAGAAAATTGTAGTCATACGTGCTGTTGAATTCGTTACGTATTTATTATGCAACAAATTATATGTATTGGCTATTTTAAAACATTTCCGTAAGATTATGCTGCATCTTTAGTTGCGGATTTTGTGTACAATGTTTGATGCATGTTTGCATAACACCAAGTTAACAGGCATCCAATATATCGTTTAAAAGCACACTGCAACACCTTGAAAATCGGAAACAGCCCTTGTAAATGTAGTATTCCTTTGGTTATTCAGCTATAATAATTGCATATTTGAAACGTTCTTGTTCAAGTAAAGAAAACTGTTGGAATGTACGTTGGTTTGTCTCATAATGATGTATGCAAACTATATATTTGAATATAATACAATCAATCAAAGTTGAATTGTGTTGACCTGGACATACTAAACATAAATATAACACTTGTATAAGTACATTAAATAATGAGCAGTACCTAAGACAGTTCATTTTACACATTGATTTGACCCTTTTTTAAGTGACATTCTGAATCGAAAAAGTAAATTTACATAAAATTAAATTAATGTTAACGGTATAATGTTAATATAAAGTTGAAAGAAGCAAACATACTTCAAATTGCATTAATTGTAATAGATCTATAGTTTCGGCAACTGATATTATGTGAAAATATGTTTTTCAGAACATAGTAGAATTAAGTGTTTTTGTTTTTCCAGTATACGAATTTCATCCCAGGCAACTGCCCTGTCGCGCCTTAGGGTGATTATGACGCTGACGCATGCAATAATACAACATTGAAAATGTATTGACAATAAATGACATGAAAAACACTTCTTACACCATCTCAACTTCAGAGTAGTTTAAATAAACTATACTACTATGCTACTATACTACTATAGTACTAACACTATATAACAAGACAATGGGCCTACACTATATGTATGTGGTAACAATATATCGTATGGCATTAATCAATGCAACCGGCAATCATTTCTGTAAACCATTAACATGCTTATTAGACAATTATTATATTTGTTCTGAATCACATCACATACTAGAACATTGAGTACAATTTCTTATAATTAATGTTTGCCCAGCTTGCGTGTATTTTCGTTAACGATTACATCAACAACAAAAGCTTATTACTAAAATGATGAATCGTGAATAATGCCTAGGACATTCGAATCCAAAACCAGCTCTTTATTATAATACATTGTTATGATATGAACCCATTGTGAATATAAATGTGTTCATAACTGCATGTTTTAAAAATGTGTATTCTTTAAAGTCGTGTTGATAGAAATATTTCAGTCACAATTACCTTGTGTTCATGTTGTAACTGACAATGATCTATTGTTATAACTATTCATAATTGCAAGGGTTGCATGTTTTATATGTGAGAGATTAAACACATTTAAAACTTCAATCGACCACTCTCATGCGATCATACGCATCTATCGCCATAAAAAAAATTTGTAATGATTGGTTTGAAAATTAAGTGAGGTATTTGAAGTGTTATGAGTAGTGCATATAGTTTAATTCCCGTTGCATCCAAAAAATAGTTCGCCGTGTAACCCAGTTTAAAGAGTATAACATTTTAATGCAATGCAATTTGTGTAACGCTGCAAGAACATGTTATTGTATGGTTTATTTGATCTGATTGGACCAATCCGAAAATATAATTGTTTTATGGTTCCTTAACTCATTTTATGACGTTTCCATTTCTAGTGTATGCTAATGCAACATTACAGTGTTCATATTACACACACATATATNTTATATATTATATATTATATATTATATATTATATATTATATATTATATATTATATATTATATATTATATATTATATATTATATATTATATATTATATATTATATATTATATATTATATATTATATATTATATATTATATATTATATATTATATATTATATATTATATATTATATATTATATATTATATATTATATATTATATATTATATATTATATATTATATATTATATATTATATATTATATATTATATATTATATATTATATATTATATATTATATATTATATATTATATATTATATATTATATATTATATATTATATATTATATATTATATATTATATATTATATATTATATATTATATATTATATATTATATATTATATATTATATATTATATATTATATATTATATATTATATATTATATATTATATATTATATATTATATATTATATATTATATATTATATATTATATATTATATATTATATATTATATATTATATATTATATATTATATATTATATATTATATATTATATATTATATATTATATATTATATATTATATATTATATATTATATATTATATATTATATATTATATATTATATATTATATATTATATATTATATATTATATATTATATATTATATATTATATATTATATATTATATATTATATATTATATATTATATATTATATATTATATATTATATATTATATATTATATATTATATATTATATATTATATATTATATATTATATATTATATATTATATATTATATATTATATATTATATATTATATATTATATATTATATATTATATATTATATATTATATATTATATATTATATATTATATATTATATATTATATATTATATATTATATATTATATATTATATATTATATATTATATATTATATATTATATATTATATATTATATATTATATATTATATATTATATATTATATATTATATATTATATATTATATATTATATATTATATATTATATATTATATATTATATATTATATATTATATATTATATATTATATATTATATATTATATATTATATATTATATATTATATATTATATATTATATATTATATATTATATATTATATATTATATATTATATATTATATATTATATATTATATATTATATATTATATATTATATATTATATATTATATATTATATATTATATATTATATATTATATATTATATATTATATATTATATATTATATATTATATATTATATATTATATATTATATATTATATATTATATATTATATATTATATATTATATATTATATATTATATATTATATATTATATATTATATATTATATATTATATATTATATATTATATATTATATATTATATATTATATATTATATATTATATATTATATATTATATATTATATATTATATATTATATATTATATATTATATATTATATATTATATATTATATATTATATATTATATATTATATATTATATATTATATATTATATATTATATATTATATATTATATATTATATATTATATATTATATATTATATATTATATATTATATATTATATATTATATATTATATATTATATATTATATATTATATATTATATATTATATATTATATATTATATATTATATATTATATATTATATATTATATATTATATATTATATATTATATATTATATATTATATATTATATATTATATATTATATATTATATATTATATATTATATATTATATATTATATATTATATATTATATATTATATATTATATATTATATATTATATATTATATATTATATATTATATATTATATATTATATATTATATATTATATATTATATATTATATATTATATATTATATATTATATATTATATATTATATATTATATATTATATATTATATATTATATATTATATATTATATATTATATATTATATATTATATATTATATATTATATATTATATATTATATATTATATATTATATATTATATATTATATATTATATATTATATATTATATATTATATATTATATATTATATATTATATATTATATATTATATATTATATATTATATATTATATATTATATATTATATATTATATATTATATATTATATATTATATATTATATATTATATATTATATATTATATATTATATATTATATATTATATATTATATATTATATATTATATATTATATATTATATATTATATATTATATATTATATATTATATATTATATATTATATATTATATATTATATATTATATATTATATATTATATATTATATATTATATATTATATATTATATATTATATATTATATATTATATATTATATATTATATATTATATATTATATATTATATATTATATATTATATATTATATATTATATATTATATATTATATATTATATATTATATATTATATATTATATATTATATATTATATATTATATATTATATATTATATATTATATATTATATATTATATATTATATATTATATATTATATATTATATATTATATATTATATATTATATATTATATATTATATATTATATATTATATATTATATATTATATATTATATATTATATATTATATATTATATATTATATATTATATATTATATATTATATATTATATATTATATATTATATATTATATATTATATATTATATATTATATATTATATATTATATATTATATATTATATATTATATATTATATATTATATATTATATATTATATATTATATATTATATATTATATATTATATATTATATATTATATATTATATATTATATATTATATATTATATATTATATATTATATATTATATATTATATATTATATATTATATATTATATATTATATATTATATATTATATATTATATATTATATATTATATATTATATATTATATATTATATATTATATATTATATATTATATATTATATATTATATATTATATATTATATATTATATATTATATATTATATATTATATATTATATATTATATATTATATATTATATATTATATATTATATATTATATATTATATATTATATATTATATATTATATATTATATATTATAATTATATATTATATATTATATATTATATAGTAATAACATTATTGTACATTCGGATACTTTTTCTCGGTAACGGCTTTTATCGTAATAAAACAATTGCTTAGTGCACTTGTACGCAACTGTCCAATATGGAAAAAATACAGACTTTTTGGATCCAATACCGGAATATATTGGACGGTCACGTGGTACATATGAAGAATGCCCATTGGATGAATTTATTGGATATAGAATAAAATCCAATTATGCAAACAATTACATCATACGTTTGCCTGAGTTAAGGTAGACTCTGGACGCTTGTTTTAAACTTTAAACTTGTTTAAATGAGCTTTGCTTATGTAATTGCGAAACAGAATGTGCGTTTTAAAGGCAAATTATTTATATTGGAAAACAAAAATAAACTCTGCTGTAATCGGAATTCAATTTGCTCTTAACTACTTCTATGCCTGTTTCCAAATAACTTATTTATTAATATTTATTTAACAAAAAATGATTTCTTAAAAGATAAAATAGTTCATGAACATCTACCACATTTACATTGTTCTAAAAGAATCAGAGTAGTAAACATATAACCATCTCATGTATAATAAATCAAGCGTTGTAGTATTTTATTGTTCATTTAAGTATAGTGCAACGCATTTACTGATGTTACAAATGTATTCACCGATAAGTTTAACACCGACTAGTAAAATTATGACACAAATATTACTAAATTATCATGTTCCATAAAAAAGTTATAACTGAGTTTTAATTACATCTGCAATATTATGGTATTCAGTTGTTTTTAAGTAGTAGTTTAGACAAAGATGCTTAATAGCAGGATGCAGCAGAATGGCAATTAAACAGTATAAAGGCTGCACCATCTATTCTGACCACATTTACAGTGTCGCGAATATCCTCTGGCTTACTACGTAACAGTAATACCTGCATTACGTGTGTTATATTGTGTCTTCAAAATGGTTTATGGTAATAAGCAAGGTGAAATAACTTTTAACGTATGAGCTGCAGACTACCTTTTCTAGACGTGTATGTAATAATGCACCGATCAAGCACACGGTATACCGCCGGCATTGACGCATTCATGAAAGTAACATCTTTATGTCATCTTTATGTCACATTGTCAGGTGATGCAATAGTATACATATCATAAGGAACACATGTACAATATACACATGTCATCACTATATTGTCACTACTGATCCCAAGTTGTATATTAAATATGAAAACGAATATGCTTGATATTCCATCTAAGAAGCACTTGTTTAATTATACCATTAAGATATAAAACATAGACACAGCGTATTGACAATAGTACGATATTCATATTGCACATGACGTTGAAAAAAAATACTGCGCTGTATAATGGGGTTCTGATATGTATAGCTTACAAATGAAACAATTTATACTTATCGAAGTCTATAAAAGAAAGTGTTTATAACATAAATTAACATTTACCGTTTTGAATATAAATGTAAACTTTTAAAACTATTTGGCAGTGTGTTTAACATCTGTTTAAACATACAAACAGCTGCCAGATAATGAATGCTATAATAATTCGTTCTTAGGCTGTATTTTTATATTGAAATGCACATTTGTGTTATTAATCTGCAAGAGGCAGACTCCAATATAATCTGGTTACGTAAAGATTGTATTATTGCTCCACTTCAAGTCTGGCTGGGAGCGCTGTAAAATGCGTGTTTTGATTTAATAGCTATTTTGAAATTGGTAAAGTTTTTGTTAGGATGCATCTATATCTGAAAACAGGTTTTGCAACGAATGCAGCTGCAGTTTTCGTTTTTATCTGTTCTTTTAATTCTTACAGTTTACGTGTATTAGATAGAAAACAGAAACGTCAACAGCGCGGTACTTCTCAATGGACAGATGGCTTATTCACGACATAAGCGGGCGTCCGTCAAGAATTTCTGATCTCCCCGGTTCTGTTTACCCTTTTTACCTTTTTCCTTGAAAAGATATTGAAGTGGACCCCCCAAGACCAACGCACATCCATGTCCATAGGTTGCAGACTGATTGCCAACTTATAATTTGCTGATGACATTGACGTCATGGGTGGCACCAGCAGTGAATTCAAACGCCGCCTTATTAGACTCTATGAAAGATGAATGCATACGGTATAGAGCTCAGGACGGAAAAGAAGAAGAGCATAGTGAAAAGCAGGAACAACACCAGTGCAGAAATCACATTGAACGACAAGAAGCTGGGAAAGCAGACCGACTTAAAGTATTTGGGAACAACCCTGTCCCAGGATGGTACCAATACCAACAAAGTCCGAATTTAAATTACCAAGGCAACCGCAACAATTACTATACTGAACTGAGCAGGTTGTGGTCAAGCAGTTCCATGAGATTCCGCACCAAGCGCAGGCTCTACACGTCCTTTGTATTTTCCATCTTAGTGTACGGCCGCGAGACCCTGGCTCTTCAACCAAACATAGAACGCAGGATACAGGCCTTCGAATACAAGCCTCTAAGACTCATCCGAATCCCACACATATAGCAAACGACTAACGAGTATGTCATGAACATAACATATTCACGTGCATAACATATAAAGCTCTTGTTTCGAAATGTAACTTTATCTGGAAAGCGATTGTTTATGAATTAAATAACGTGATGATTTTGCGATCGATTATGCCATAATATATTCATCATAGTCCATAAACATGGTCAGTTATAATTGTTTGAGATAAGTTAACGCATTAATCTTTGTGCTTTCCAGTACACGCTATTGAATCTTTTTCATGTATTATATTCGTTGTAATTTACCAATACGGAATCTGATTAATGCTGATAATGATGTCGACCAGTACAATAGTTATTTCTCTTTCGTTTTGTAAACAAAATTAAGAAATCTTCCTCCCAATAACATTCTTTGTATTTATTAACTATTGTACTTCTCATTAGAACGTTGGACTTTTGAACTGCTTTAAACCGTTGAACACCATTTACCACTCGCAAGCTGATTATGCTCAGAACCTTTTATAATACAGTGCGCGTGGAAGAACATCTATAGATGTTAATAATCCCATTATGTGTTTATTTCCGTTAAAATCACGTGCGAGCTAAAGACTCGTAAACCTAATATCTATTGAATGGAAATTAATCTGTAATCATTCTAAGGCCCAAGTCAAAGATCCAAGGGAAATATGTTTCTGACTTTTTACAAGATAGTTTAACCTATAATTTATTCAAACTCTTTACCGGATAGTTTAACCGTTTCACCCCTGGAAAATTGTGCTGAGGTTCCGGAAGACCATATTCCTTCAATTAGCTGATGATACACTAGTTTTCCTGTGAAGGTTAACAAACACCACAAATCCATTAAGCCATACAGAGGCTGCAAAAGTCCATCGCGGATTAAAAATATAACCTAATCCTCTAAGAAAGATTTTTTACAAATATCATTTGATGATGTTATGTTTTACAAACCATGTTTTATAAACAATTAAGTCGTAGTTTTCTGATGAGCTTAATGCATAACATTGCCAATCTAGTTGTATGATCAAAATATTGCTCGTATGTTTGACAATCCATCTATAGTGCCAGAAAATGTGTTCCGACATTTGTAGCAATGATTATAAACTTAACGGGTATCATATTTATATTTAGTAAATCAATTTATATTCAATTTATATTGAATATGCAACAAATAATCGTTTTACTAATGAGGTTTGCATATTTTCTGTCTGTATATGAATTATAGTATGATGAGCATATCACAGTATAGTTTTTGTAATGTCCAATTAATGTGGTTACTGAAATAATTGAAGTTGTCGTTGAAGATATCTGCGCAAACGGTGAAAGGTAATGAGTTGGAATTCAAATGAATGCATTTGCTAGCGGACGTTTCGATGTTTTAATCAAAGAAATTATTGAGATTATAAACAGTGTGTATAATCACTGTTTATGATTAAATAATTGGAGGTATCGAATTTGAATTGAGGACATTGCTGTCGTAATGGAAACTATTGTGTTAACTTAAGAAATAATTGTGTCGATGTTAAACTTATTAAAGCTATTGAAATTATAAGTATTATTGACATAAATTATTGATGGCCTTCTTACACAATTTTGAAGAATACTTGATTTTGGACTCTTAAAGTGGTATGTACATGATTAAAAATAATTGTCAAATCCAAACCAGCGCCTTTGGACATTTTATTTAAAAAGGGATACACGTGTATTTACTGTGCTATACTAGGATATGTCAAGATGTGTAAAATAAATATAATAAAATGTACTTGCCTTTAATTTTATGCAGACAATTATTCAAATTTCGACATTAATATTATACGCAGAAATATCTTAAATGTTATACTATTAAAGTATGCAACTGATGTTGATGCAGAACAAAATGACAGGGTCGATATATGTTTCGTTTTATATGTTACACTGGAAAAAGGCGTATACGTCAAAATGAAGTTAACATGTAGTTGCAAGATGGAACATGCAGAATCCAAGCCTGTTGTTGTTTTTCAGTCGGGCTAAGATGAAGATCACCAGGGCAGACCCGTTATTTGAGATGATGACTACCGCCACCAGCAGACATATCACACTGATTGCCCCAAACGATCCTTGCAAAAGTTCTTAAATACATAATGTAAGGCAATAACACAGAAATGTAAAATCTCCATCTACGTTACTTTCATGACTATTTGGTAATTGGCGTCTATAGATGGTGCTTCTGACGGGAACCATATGGAAGGAGCAATACTATATTGTATATTTACATACACGTTTATTAAGTTCTTAAGTCACATTGAGATGTACATTATTTACTTAAAGCACATTTGTTCGTTTACAAATCCATATTGCGTTGTAATTCTCAAATCATTCAATACAGTGTACATTGATCATACAAGACTGACAAGTCGCGTGTAATGTTTCGTGTACGTTTCAGACACAAGTAAACCGCTTGATCTTATATACATCTGGTGCTCGATTTAATTTGCGTCAGTCTCGAGAATCTTGTTCACTTGTAAGCCGGATAACAAAATAAAAAATAAATAAAAAGATATTGCATCCAAAATAATAAAGC
>VMBQ01010187.1:0-27637 GCA_007657795.1 Dreissena rostriformis | reverse complement strand
GACAAAATTGCTCGAAAAACACGAGGATCGATTGAAATGATCTAGAAAAAATATAAAAGCTGCAAATACATAATAATTAATTTAATCGGTATATTTAAATTAACAATAAAAACTGTATGCAGGTATGGTGTATAGATGTACAACTGACAAACAAAAAAGCGGTTACAATTGTGGCATAACTTATATTAACCGCTGCTTTTATTTATTGAACAAAGGGGTATCCATTGATAGTCCATGCTTAATATTAATCAATATATATAGGATCTAATAAAATTATGAGTTGTCATATCATAATACCATATTTTATTAAACGAGTTCAGGAATATTGTTAGTAAGCGAGCCTTTGGCGAGCTTACTAACGAATTTTCCGGATGAGTTTAATAAAATATGGTATGATATGACAACGAGTGTCAGATCTTTTTTTATCATATGCTTTTAAACTAAATTGCAGATAGATCGTAAAGTTGTTAACTATCGTGACGTCATTTCACGTTGACGACGTCATTTCACCAAAATAAAGCCATGCGATTGGTAACTTATTGATTCTGTAGCCAATGAAAACGCTTAAAAATGTTGTATTACACATGTGTAATAAAAAATATAATATGTAATGGTTATATTACATGGAAAACAAGGTATAGCATGTGATAATGCCTTTAACCATACTCATTAAAACTGATTTAACCATATAGTCTATGCAACACTGGTTGATAACATACCGTAATATGGTTCTACAAACACGGATATATATATAACATGACAATGTAACCAAGTTTCCAAGTTTATTTATTTTAAGCTCAGTTCATGCATAACATGACAGTATGAGCAATTACACAAACATACATTGGTAGATACATATTTGAAGGGACCACATATTCCATAGCAAACATATTTTTCTTTTAAAGGGCGAGAATATTTACAAGTTAAGCAACACACACGAACCATATTTAAACGTTTGAGCATAGTGGAAAAACAGACAATATTTAAATATATTGAAAAACAAACACGAAACACAAGTTATACATTAATACTGTTTTAATGTTTCCTTAACGAACATACATAGTTTCCTGTAAGTACTGTTACGTATCAATATTTATAATTGCGATATAAACATCACATACATCACTGTACTTTAGACAAACAACTAGATTGCCTTTTCATTGCTCGAAAAAAAACTGCCTTTCGTTCAAGACAATTCTCATGAAATATTTTATCGAATATCAAGCTCTATCTTTGACAGTAAACCAGTTTATTCGGAATACATGGGCAATTCATCACCTGCCTGACCCATGGAACTCATAATGCTGTCAAAGTTCTTCAAAAACGCTTCCGCGATCTCTTTTCGATTTTGTCTCGTATGATCCGACCTTGAGCGTTTGCTCTGACACATCAGATTCATCATCTGTTGTAAAGCAGGCATGTATAGATCCTTCACGCGCCTCGTTTGTTGTTCTATAATAGCATCCTTTACATCCTTCATGAGCAACTCCATGCCCCACATGACCGCTTCCTTTGCTTCTAAAGCTGCTGTCGTATCAGTAGCGCCAAATAATACTTCTTGAAGGCGTGGACTAATATACCTAATGCCGTTTATCACAGCACTACATATTACTGAACTGTCAACTTGTTGCTGTTTCATAAATTTCACCAACCCACGCGAGGTCAGAAAGAAATTCTTTGGCTCAATAAGTCGTCCTGGGATCATTACTTGCTGTCCAGTCTCATTCGACAACTTGTCATCGACCATTCTACCATAGATGCCCGTTATTGGATAAACATCTTGGTCCTCAATAACAGTTTTCAGGAAGTGTTGCTTTGTTTTAAAGTCGGCTTGAAGAGCAAAAACCCATTGTTGGATTGGGTCACCAACGTAGTATATGACTTGCTGCAATAGATATGTCGAAGTTAACTGTGACCCACAAAGGGTATTCAAATCATCTGGAGCTTTGCAGCATAGAAGGTATGCCGCACTGTATTCGCCTGTTATCACAATATCCACAATTTCATCTCTTGTTGTTGGAAGAAAGCACTGGGAATAAGCATTTGCTCCATTATTGGTCAGTATATTTTCAATAATACAATTGAAAATTTGTCCGCGTAACCAAGAGGGATTAACCGAACAGGCGGCAAAGTAAAGACATTCAAATGGATGTTGTCTTGCAGCAAGAAGTCGATTCTGTAAAACATTTTGATCTTCGATTTTGAATCCATAATTCGTCGGGCAAACAGCACCTTCAAAGAAGTTCGGAAAGAAGTCTTTTCTTGAAGAGTTAAAAGTTAAGAGTTGGTCGATGAATGACAAAACACACGCTGCTGGGTGTTGTTTCCATTCATCTTCTGCCGTTTGTTCACAATGGAAGAAGAACGCATGCTTGATGGCGACATATGGCAGTGATTCGTTAACCATAGCTTCGTTCAAAATAAGTTGGGTAATTGTAAAGCATTCATTTTGCTCCTTGTTAATTGCGTTTTCTACAATTATATTTTCAGCACACCTGAAATCATACTTCCAGTCATACGGTGAAACTGACGGCGCGGGAATCAGTCTAAAACCTTTATGTAACACGTCTTGTACGACCGTACCCGACGGCCAATCGTGTGGTCTTTCCCGAGTCAGCCAATGAGATGCCATGTGTTCTGGCATTTCGCAATAGAATGCCATGCAGAGTTTTAGTCGATCATCGGATAAACTAGACGGGTAAATTATGCGAAGATAATTCGCATCATTAATGCATCGTTTCCAAAATGTGGGTTCTGTTGGTCGTAGCAAAACAGTGGTGTTTGTATTTATTACAGGCTCTAAGTAGTGTCTATACTCAGTCGGGATTGGCGCAGACGGACGAATGACGAGTGTGTCAGTTGGACTTACTAACGTCACGACATTGTTGATATCGGATGATGTTTGTGTTACGGATGTATACGCATAAAGAGCGTCATGGTGGTCATTGTGAACCATATTTGCCTCGTCCATCCGTCCATATGAGCGCATTGAAGACAAATCCAAGGGCGGTATGGTCAACTGCTGCCGTGCACAGTACTTCATGGCGAAAGACATATGTTCAGTCGGAACTTCAAATATATTCGCGGTACCTGCAACAAAAACCACAAAAAAGTGTCCGATATGCGTTTTTAGTAATTATGCAGAGAAAATGACAAGTGTTTGTGAATCACTACTAATTCTTTGCTGAAGAGCTTATTAAATTATTTTTTGCTGCACTCAAACTTTGGTATTTCGAATAGTTGACGAGTGTATATCAGCAAACCCAAATGGCTAAATTATAATAGTACAAGCAGCGGTTCAAGAACACCAGAGGCACATTCCTGAAGACAATTCTGATAGAAAATAGGTGAATATTGTATACAGAAATAGTAATAATTTAACCAACAGAAACTCACCCGCTGGATATGTCGAATACCACCCTTCTTGTCTATTTTCTAAAAAAGACAGACACAAGACAAAATGCAGCGTGTGTTGGATAGAATTTTAAATGCATAATATTTTAAAGCACATTATTAATAATGTTATGTTATTATCAATCAAATATACTTATATATTCCCGTTAAACGAGTCCATTTCTTTGCAAAATAAAATAAAATATGATATAATGAACGATAAGACAACCTTCTCCACGGTACTGCTAAGAAACCCTCAGAAATCTGGCTCAAAGGTTTTAAATTTGATCATAATTTGATCAACGTTGTTTATTTTACTTGAATGCTGCTAATAATTGTTTTTGAAAATGGTATTTTAAATATTTCATTTAATAATAGCACAACTGGTATTTAATTTCAACAGATATCTACATTTGTATGTTAACTGGCAAGAGGGGCAGCTGGGGGAACCAAACAGAAGCAGTGTGCATAAAAACATACTTTTTCTTTCCGGACCTTTCTCGTCATGAGCCTTATACGTATATACCTTTAAATATGTGTTTTTTCCATGTCTGTGGTCGCAGGCTTACGTAGTGCATTTCATATAAGTGGCCAAGATTAATCACGCTGGAAGCTTCATCTGTCTCAATTGACGCATTTTCTGTGATATCTTTGTCGGGTTTGGAACCACGGTCTTCCACGTTGCTAGGTGAAGTATCCGTCGTATGGAGACCGTCGTAAAACTCTCGATAAATTCGTATGTTGGTCTTCAAGAGATTTGCAAGACCGCTGAAAGGTACTGTTTTCTTATGTAAAATGTTTAGATTGCATTTTCCATTGCATCAATGAACATAATACATTTAATTATTAGCGACACGTTTTATTAAAGTAAAGGACAAATTAACTATACAGGACATAAAATTCAACACAGTATCATACATAAACATGATAAGGTCACCGCCTTGAAACGGTAAATGCAAAGTACTATTGAGAAGCGGGGAATGCTTTGAACTTATTATTAAAACGAAGCAACTGGTCAACAAATGGTATTTAAGTTGTAAACCGGATTACGACGTGTGGTATTTAAGTTGTATACCATATAACGACGTGTGGTATTTAAGTTGTATACCGTATTACGACGTGTGGTATTTAAGTTGTATACCGTATAACGACGTGGTCGCCCCATTGCCCGTCCTGGCTCATATTGTGCAAGTACTCCTCCCACGGCTGTTCGACAAACTCCTGTAGATGAGTGTCGTTGTCCTTAAAAGGAACAAGTTGTCCATATTATGATGCGTTTATTTACCAACACCCTAGCTTTCCATGTTAACGAAATAACAAGCTTACGTCTGTTAAGACGTACAAAACAACACACATATTATATGTTGTATGTGTGTTTTTTGGTTGAAATAGGTTGCCAATAGTGCACCTTCTGTCTTATTATTACATAACCCTCCTTTATAATATCAGCACGTGTTAACAATATTGTACCACACTGTCCTTTTTCATTATACAAACTGTAACTTTATAACCGTGCGGTATACATGTTGTACATATGTTTTCCTATTTTGTTAATACAATTTGTTCTAAGATTTTACCAGATGACCTAGTTTTTGCATATCCCACTTAACCCAAATTAGAACTTGCTTCAGATATTGTCAAAATAAACAAAAATCAAGATAACAACGTTTTTTCTAATATTTGACATGATGACCTCGTTTGTTTTATAATACTTGACCCACATCTGAACTTGATCTTGATTTTAGCTACATGAATATTCTGACCCCTAGATTTTAGTTGTATGCATATTCTGACCAAGTTTTATCAAGATAGTGCCAAAACTGTGGCCTCTTGAATGGTAATGAGCTAGAATTTGACGCCGCACGATGCACATCAAACGATGCACATCAAACGATGCAATGCAAAGAATGCTAGCCATGGACCTACCACAAAAGCTCACTTCATCTAAAACAGTCATAACATCTCATACCAATTGAGCATTGTGTCGTAAGTATTTAACAACAGCGACACGTAGCAAGCGGGGTGTGTATGTGAAGTTTCCATGGATACGCAGTTGATCCACCACGGCGGTGAACATGCAGTTGCCGTCCGCGCTGACGTTCCTCACCGTGAGGTCGACAGACGCTACCAGATCATCGAACACAGACTGCGGGCCTAGATTGTTAGTGATAGGATCTTTGTCTGTAAAAAACTTTATCCATTGAGACTTCAGCCATGTATCGGTATAGGAATTTCCAATTTCAAAGTTATTTAACTACATGCACGTTTTATCTATTTGTTATTAAGAGTATAATTAGTTTATTTCGGTGAAATGTTCCATACCTTGACATGTGCTATAATAAGTATGTATATTGCTATAGATTATTTTGCCAATTGAGTTCGTTGTGAGCATTTTAGAATACTACAATTTGAATTGCGTTATTTGTCTTCAATTTTTCGAAAAGTTATATGATCTAGAGTGCGAAATTAAAAAAAATCAAATCAATTTTTATTCATTGTATAAATGTATATTGTTCTTATTACTAAAGAACTGCATTAAGAAACAAACTTCTTGGAATTGTGAATTGTGGCCGATAAGAGATGGTATGACATGAACTAAAATGTGAATGCCAAAGTAAAACTTGATTTCATCAAGTGACGAATATCCCCTTTTGTATTATTCATTATTGTGTATAGCATATGGTATATCTTTGCTTCGTATTGCTTAATTCAAGCAGTAATTCATACATTTTTTAACTTTTAATAACCATTCATAAGAGTTCATAAATACAGCTATACCTTTTGTAGATGGTTGCTTCGTCGTCTCCTTAGCTTGTATTAACGCACGTTTTGACTTCCTTGGGTTTGCATTTTTGTTTAGTTTGGCCGAACGCTTTTCTGAAATATAAGTTGGTGAAGTATTGAATTTATGTTATAAGCAAAATATACAGCATATAGGTAGTATTTTTCAAAGACATAGCGCTGCTATTTAATACATTGTTTCGAAATGGATGTTTTTAAAATATAGAAACGAAGTGAAACTTCAGGTTCTTTTACAAGATATTAACCTTGTGATAGCACGTGGCCGTGTATTCATAGCAATTGATATTTCACTTAACAGTGTGACGCAGCACAAAAGCAATAGATGCAAAAACAAATACGAAACAAACAGATAAACTTGTATAAAATCTGGTCACCGCCTTCGAACTGTCAATTCACATTGGGGCTTTAAACCGGGTTTAAGTAACTACAAATCTTACAGTTGTCATTGAATTATTCACAACAAATTTAAGTGTAAATAAAACGAACCTCATAGCACCAAAATTATTCAATTACCATTTAACTAATCAATGGTTAGATGCAAACCAAGGCAACATAATTTTAACTTTTTTTTACGTAAGCTGAAATGAAACTTAAACAAGAAAAAACCAAGCCAGTTATTGACCCTCCCCTCTCACAAACAAATCCATACAACTAGTAAAACAAATTTTCACTCTTAAGTATGTTGCTCTTCCAATCAATCATTTACTCGTATGATATGCTACACCAGCAAGTAGGACGGTCGTATGCAGTACATATTTTGAAACTGCACAAAAATCCAAAAAATACTATACTAGCCATTTATAATTAATCTAAATGGAGAATAAAATACGAAATATGGTTTGTATGTGTATATTGAAGTTTTTTTTTTATTTAACCTTAAAGCCTTAAAGCATACATAGCGTATCAGATTAAATTCAATAAACAATAGATCCGACTTTTTAACTTTATCATACTTTCTTAGAATGACATTTTAATGTCGGGATCAGACACACTACAGGCAGATANTATGGTTGAAGAAATACAGTTTCTTCTGTGTGTGAAAATAAGTTTCATGAATTTATGACCACTGCTTGTAAGATAAGTCAATGTATTTTAAAAACAGAATTAGATCCTATGAATGTTAATGACACTTATTCCACTGGAAACCATTTTGGTTGTAAGAAATCCATTACTTTATAATGTTTATGTTAAAAATGCTTGGTGAGAACAGATTAAACACTACAGATGCTTAGTGCAAACCAAGTATACATACTACGTACATGTTGATTTACTCCAGAGCATTACTAGGCTATTGCAGGTACAAAACTATATGATTACATGTTAAAGAATCATCAATATTTTACCAATTTCAAGGTAATTATTATTTTGGTCAATATTTTTAACAGCAGAATTTTAATTTGTACAAAATACGGCCAAGGGCTTCAGGGGAACACTTATACACACACCACATATTATCATTCTTCTGACACATGCTTTATTTGATGAGTGCCATGATTCGTAATGTAAGCTTTCAAAATATAAAACTAGTCTAACAGCATCAAAACCACCAATACACATATGTTGACATTAAATTCAAACAAAATAATACATTTTTAAATAAAATTGGATCTGAATTAAAAAATATATATTTCTAAGCAAACCAGAGGTACTTACAACTCTGTCGGTCCCTGTGTGTGCCTTGAATGTTGATCTAGCATGATCCCGTTCACTTGCCAAAACATGGAGATTATCTACAAAAGAAAATCATAGGGTTATACAAAAACTAGTTTGCACAAGAGATGATCAATTTTTATTCTATTTATTGCTTGTTTTTAAACATCATAATTAAGTAATATAGAAACCATTGATGCAGCATTTATTTTAAATATCATAATTAAGTAATCTACAAACCATTGATGCAGCATTTATTTTAAATACACCATGTTTAAGGTTTACAAAATAAATTTTTGAAGTTGTGATTTCATGTTATTTAACAATTGAAGAAATGTATGTCTGAGTTTAATAAGATTAAGCTCATTAAAAACAATTAAAATGTTTACTGTGGAAATACCCAATGTGATAATTAATCAGAATGACAGAGTGTTGTCGTTTTTGTTGTGACAACAGTTAAATTTATAGTTCTTCGTTATAAAAAAGTAATTCTGAAATGAAGAAAAGTGATATATGATTGTCTATTCAATCATTTGTCCAATATGTAAGCATTATGTTAAGATGCATATGATTAATTATTCATAAAGTACCGCAAGAATACCGGATTCAGGATTGTACGCATAAAACCTCAACGCATTCAAGAGAACTTCCCACGTGAACACCACAACCATGAAATATTACATTTATTGTATACCTATTTACGATCACAAACAACATAAAACGTCACTAACACACCAACCTATGACGAAAACAAAAACTTCAGTTGTAGGAGAAAATGAAATAAGTAAAGTTATAAACAAAAAGAACTAAGAAACAAAGCAAATCATGTTATTTTAAAGCACCTACCGTAAAGATAATCGTGTGTTCTTGACATCTGAACAGGAGCCTTTCTCAGAGTTTGTGTTTGAGTTGCCATTTTTGTTCTTTTACGCGATTATTTGGGGAAAAATGAAAATGATAAAGTTTGCTTAAAATCCGTCGTCCATGTTTGTTTTCTAATCCAATATGGCGACCGTTTGCAGGTTTCCATAGAGACAACCAAATCTTTAAGAAATTGAATGAACTTGCTAACAAATATCATGTATTTCCTTATTTTGAACCGATAATAATGATACGGAACAAATAATAATTACAGTAAAATAAAAAAATAAAAACAAAACAATATATTTACACATAGGTTACACTGCACTATACGTTTTTCATGACTGTTGATGTCGACAGCTCTGTTCGTAGGGGCTTTCCCTCTAAATATGGACAAACACATTATAGATAATCGTATGTGCATGTTTTAAATTAATTGGTATCAATTTTTGTTTAAGAAGAGAATCAATTGTGGCATTTTTTTTTATAACTTTATGTATTTATAAGCGATAAGTTGAAGTTTTATAATGTTTACCACCCCCCTAGTGACGCTCGATTGGTCATTGTTGGTTCGGGTACTACTAACATGTACCCCAGATACTCTTAAGTTTACTTCGATGTACCCCGGGTACGCTTAATATACTAAAACGTACCCGGCCAAAATAGACTGTACCCGAGTAATATTTCCGCCAAAATCCGATTTCGTAAAACGCGCCTCTGAATACGAAACACAATTTTCTTTGAACAAAAACTGCCTCAACATGCTTATTTGAGCATGTGTTTCGATAAATATAGAGGCTTTTTGACAAAATATTGACATAAATATGAACATAATTAATTTGACAAAAAGCCGACATCGACCGATTTAGCGTTACAATTGCCGAGTACGTGTGAGTATACTTTCTGTACCCGGGGTACATTTAAGTATACTTAAGAGTACCTGGTGTACATTTAAGTAGTACCCGAGCCGACAATGACCAGTCGAGCCCTAGTGACCTTGTACTTTTTTTACAAAATAATTATAAAAATATTTCATTAGATAGTTAATATATCTTTATGTGGGTAAACTGATAATATTCAAAACAATGACATGAGTAATAACAAGAGCATATACTTACGCTATTTGCTCATACATACTGCACCTAAATATAAACAATTAAACTGATGGATGCTCCCCGGCGCACTTTTTAAATTCATCGGGATGTAAACAGAAGAAATATTAAAATAACAAACTCAGACTCTACAAGACTACAGTACATAGAGGTGTATAACGTATTGCGAGAAGTGTCTCAGAAAGACCTAGGTAAACATGTGCATTATAAAGAAATTAAAAAAATCTTCAATCGCCAATTATTCCATGTAAAAGTGGAAACTCTTCTGTTGTGCACATGATTATATTGGTAAAGGAGCATCTATAGGCTTTCAATAAATTTTAATCAAGGTGTTTAAGCTTCGCAAAATCAGAGAACAAACAACAACATTGAAGCAGAACGGATTGGTTCAGTGCACTCCTCATATTGGCAATGAAACGTAAATGATATTTTTCGTGAATAAATCTGGCCGGCAGTTGCCGATAACTTATCGTAAATAATAATTTCACAAATATTCGATGTCCATAATTCCAAGACAATATACTGAAGCGAAATATCAATCAACTGCACATTCCCTGTTGGTAATAAAGCTTTTTATGACGTTCCGTTAGAATGTGATTGTTTCACACAATGTTATGCTTAATCAACATTTCTTCAAGGTTCTTCATATCTCTAAGAAAATTATTGACGCGCAACGTCCTGGTTTAGTGAACACATCTTCTTGATGATTAAGCTTCCAATAAAGTTGCACTTAATTCTTATTCGTTAAGAAAATCTACGAGAAAGGAATTGAGTCGGACGGGCGGACGTATTTTAAGTATCTTAGTGATCAGTTTGCTTACGTTATCGTAACTCTTTCCGTATGATTACGACGTCTTCCAAGGTGGTAACACTTTTCATTACTTGTACAATGATTGTATCGCTGTACCGGTCATCAGACGGACAAGAATCCTGACACTCTCTGACAGGTAAGTGATTTAAGCAAGAAAACGACATGGACAAAGGACCGATATCTTGGGTTTTATCTTGAACCTGACTTGTATAGTGGTGTGATGGTGGCAATTCGGAGCAATGCCCATGTCTAGTGACCAGAACAACTAACAATACAATAGAGGGATAAGTGCTATTTCCTTGCGTAGATCTTTGTTTTATCGCGAACTTTCATTTTGTGCGGGCTTAGTCACCAGTGGGTGATACATTGTTGCCATTGAACTTTTTGTTAGTTGTCATTCGTTGTATGGCGAAGGATTTGAGAAGAAAGTTGCAAATTGTTTGTTTAAGGCCCTATAAAGGTGCAATTATTGTGCATATAAACTAAATCAACGATATATTGTTGGCGACCTGAGTCACTTTTACTTTCCCGAGTAAACAGCGATGTAAAGAAACTGATGACCTTTATAAATAATATATGAAAACAATATTTAAAAATCGGTAAATAATTACGGATCGTCACCTTTATAGGGCCTTTAAACATGATGGATGTGGACACCGATTTTGTGTTAGTTCATCCGTAAATGTTTCGTTGTACCAATCTATATCATTATTGCAGAGCCTGGATGGAATAAGCATATAGCATAACACTTGCCTTCATCCTTTTATTCATTAACATTGTTTTCCGATACATATGTTATATTTCACTTCAATAATAATGTTCAATTAAAGAAATGTTTCTATATTTGAAAGTTAATTTAGCGAGTATGAGCAAAATTAGCAAACATATAATCGAAACATAATCGAACAAACTCAAGCTGCAACGCCGAATAAATGCTGGGCCGACACGAACAAACAGGATCGGTCTGGATAGTGGAAACAAACGATATTTATTTGTATGCTTAAAGGCCATATAAAGGTGACGATCCGTAATTATTTACCGATTTTTTTTTTCATATTGTATTTATAAAGGTCATCAAAAAACATTAAATATATTCTATTGGACATTACCATAAAAAATTAGCAATACAACTTGTTTTGAGCTCAAAATACAGTGTCCTCCAAGTCAATTGTGTTTACAAACAATCAGTTTCTTTACATCGCTGTTTACTCGGGAAAGTGAAAGTGACTCAGGTCACCAACAATATATCGTTGATTTTCAACGTTTTCCGATATCACTCACAAAGTAGGTCTCTTCTAGATGGTTAAAACGTTTGTAGTGATCTAATAAGTTACTTTCTGCTGGTGAACAGTTGTTTAAAATAGAATTAAAATTGAATTTTCTTTCGGCTATTTTTAGCATTCGTCACCGCTTTGAGGCTACACGCCAGGCTAGTTGCAAAAATTGTAAACATTTCTTCCAATTATGAAACGGGTATATCTTCCATAATTCTTGACAACGTTTTACCTAAGCTGTGTTATTATCATTTTTTATGCAAGAGTAACTAAAATCCGGTAAAAATGGGACCAGTTTATATGCATAATAATTGGATTTGTCACCTTTATATACCTATATATGACTTTTTTAGTTGCATATCCATAACAAAACAGTTCTTAACTGTACAATAACATTGTTTTCAACGATTATTGTTAAAAACAAAAGTGAACACGGTTCGGATATTAAAGTTGAAGTTTAAGCGATCTACACCATTCTTCAGGTAATGTATTATTGCAGGAAAGCATTAGTTATGCCGCGTCTCTGTCACAAACTCTCAAACAATCTTAACTAAACTCGACTGGGCACGAACTTTTGTTCAGTTGATGCTACGTTTTTGTATAAGAGATTTAAAAACAACAAGGATTCAACACACAAGAGAAAACTCCGCGTGTGCATTAAACATAAAATTAATCAATCAAAATAAAAAAAAATCAAATGGCAAATGTATTCGTTTTTATTTTATACACGCACGCATAATCACATACACCCTTTATGTAATAGTTAATAAGTACAAAACGTACAAAAAAATCTTCTTGATGTTATTAATAATCAAAAGACGTTAACTTGTCAATGTACACTTCGAATAAGTTTTTTTTTACGTAAATTTCATTAACATGGCCACATATCTTTTTTCAACGAAATCGATGCACTTAGCACAAACGCGTACACGTTTGCGTACATCGTAATCTTATACACGTAAATACAAAATACATACATCGAAGAGCAAAGGGAAATATAAAGGGCATATTAACAGTTTGACAAACAAACAATTAAAACAAGTCATATATTCAAAAAAGAATGCACGCATTATAAGACATTATATTCGAACACGAGCAATAACACTTCTCGCAAAGCAAAATGTTAGAACTATCGGCTGGTTGATGGATAATCATCAACAGAAATCGGTAAAAATATAAAGCGATTGTAACGCTTTTAATCGATACATTGAACACACGTTTAATATTAATACAGCGTTTAGAATACGATTCTGATTTCCTTCAGAATGAATGGTATACTGTTAGCACGTTTAAATTTGCCTACAAAGGTCCCAGGTACGAATTTGTGGGAGGTCAACCTTTTTCTTGCTATTATAGTTATTCAAGACGTTTCCAAATATTATATATTTTGTGGTCAATACATATAATGGTTTTTACATTTGTCTTAAACTACAAAAATCTATGAAAAGTCCATAACACTTCACAAACAAGAAGCAAATATGGCTGGGGAACGTTGAAATAAAATCAACAAATTAATAGTTTATTTGTGTAACATAAATACGTTTAAAGTCATGCTACATGCTTTATGTACAGAATACCTTTGATTGAAAGATAATATTACGTATCTACAATTTACAAAATATATACTGACACAGAGATTATGTATGGTAAGGAAGTGTGAATACGTTATAATAATCCATTAATATTAACTTCAACTGAATACATGTATATACACTTTGATGATATTGTAAACAACCCTTACATTTAAACTCTTTTAATTAATCTTGGGCATTGTTTAATATCGGGAAGCAGTTATTCTCCAATCGCATCCGATGATTAATAACACTTTATTAACACTCTTGTCCAAGCTTAATAATCAATGTCTGGAATAAGAAAGAAAGGGTGGCAATATTTTGACACTGACATAATTGCCAGTGTATCTGTTTTATAAACAGGTTGGTTTGTTTTATAACATATTCATTTCCTGCAGTTTTGAAACAATCAAGTTCATTCCTTTGACATCGTTTTGTAATTCGCATTTTCTGAGCTCCTTTCGCATATTAGCAATTTCCGTCAGTTTTTGTACCCCCTTTCCGAAATTAGCAATGTTTCTATTGTTTTGTTCAATAATCAAGTTTGTTCGTTTTCGCCAATCTTCATCAAGTTCCCTAATATTATCTTCAATAGTTATATCGGGGACACATTCATTGGATGTGCGGTTTTTTAACTGAATTGTCACATACTCCAATGCTGCAAATTCTATTCCGACTATGACATTTTCACCAATGTCACATTGCTCCAGAACCTTTATCAAAACCAAGGTTGTTTGACAGATACGTTCCGGCTCAATAAAATGAGTCGGGATGTTTACATCTTTTTCAAATGTATCAACTAAAATTCGGTTAAGCCCTTCTCCAAATACATCAACGAGTAAAATTGAGTCCAAATCCTTATAAATTACATCGAACCAATTCTGCCCTGTGACAAAACCAACATAGAATGCAAACAACCAATGTCGCACGTTATAAGAAGCAGGGCTTATTACCAGGTTAACTATTTTATTGACGGACAACTCAGCCTTGCAAACATGATTCAATTCCTCTGTAGCTTCTATGCATCTTTCGTATGCTTGTGAAAATCTTTCACGTTCCACAAGCTCTTGGATGCCGGCTACAGNTTTTTCACAGATTTTGGCATTTTTTTTAAATTCATTAAATGCATTATACTGATAAATGTAAACGTCGGAAGAGCTCTAGTATAAAACAAGAGTATAATAAAAGAAATGGATAAAAAAAGAACAAGGTTTACCCACCCACACACACACACACACACTTGGGATCTAACTACTGACCTTTCGATTTACCCTTTGCATGCTGGGAAATTTGTCGTCTGCTAAAATGTCGTCTGCTGAATTTCTAAAATTAGCATTTTCTTCGATTTTTTTCTCACGTTCTGTGGCGTCTCATCTGGATCCAAACTGTTTGCAAAGGCCTTCAAAATTCGAGTTAAAAAGCAATCGCCTAAACCACTCGGCTATCCTTACCGTTCGGACACACTATGCATTTTATACTTGATATAAGTAATTCAGGTGTTATCACAAAATATAAAGACAACAACAGAAATTCTCCAAATTATTCAACCGTTTCGCGTGTGTAACGCTTTATTATTTTATCAATGTCTAATTATGATAATTCATTAACAAAAATGTATTTTTTTTGTATGAACTATGAATTCTTGTGTTATTCTGCTTACTGATGTACAGTGTTGTGTCATTAGTTTTGAATCTTAGACAACACAAATCGGCAATCTGTGAACAGGTCCCTTTAAAGGCCCTATACAGGTGACGATCCGTAATTATTTACCGATTTTTAAATATGTTTTCATATTTTATTTTTTTAGGTTATCAAAAAAACAATATATGTATACGTATTGGACATAACCATAAAACATGAGCAATACAACTTGTTTTGAGCTCAAATTACAGTGTCCTCCAAGTCAATTGTGTTAACAAACAATCAGTTTATTAACATCGCGTTTACTCGGGAAAGTGAAAGTGACTCAGGTCACCAAAAATATATCGTTGATTTTCAACGTTTTCACTCACAAAGTAGGTCTCTTCTAAATGGTTTAAACGTGTAGTGATCTAATAAGTTACTTTCTGTTGGTAAAAAGTTGTTTAAAATAGCATTAAAATTGAATTTTCTTTCGGCTATGTTTAGCATACGTCACCGCTTTGAGGCTACACACCACGCTAGTTGCAACGTTGTAAACAATACTTTCAATTATTGAACGGGTATATCTTGCATTATTCTTGACAACGTTGCACCTCAGCTGTGTTATTAGCATTTTTTATGCAAGAGTAACTGAAATCCGGTGAAAATTAGACCAGTTTATATGCATAATAATTGGATTTGTCACCTTTATAGGGCCTTTAAGTATCTTTGTGATCAGTTTGCTTACGTTATCGTAATTCTTTCCGTATAATTACGACGTCTTCCAATAAGGTCATGCTTTTCATGATTTTTACAATGATTGTATCGGTGTTCTCAATACACATTTCTTTGATATCATCTAGTCAATCTGTGCTGTGACCTACGAAACATAAAATGCAAACAGCCAATTAAGGACGTTGTGAGAAGCAGGAACTAGAACTCGATTTACAATTATATGTACTGCCATCTTAGCGTCGCAACAAGATTCAATTCCTTTACAGTCTCTTTGCACCTTTCTTACGCTTGTGCATATCTTTGCATTTCCACCAACGCTTGAATGCCGGTTACAGCTGTTGGTATAAAACATTGTAAGGGAACAGTTCCAGTGCTGTTTGATTGCATGTTCAGTCCGTTGATGGTGTGCTGAAAGCAATGCAAAGGCAAACGATAGTGTGTTTTTCGCAATTGCAAGTGATTGGTTTCAAAGACATAGTGCGTCATATGAGGCCGTTTTCTACAAATTAAAGATGCTATCGAAGAAGTTGGGAGAAGAATTAGTAACGTTAGATACGAGTCGGACGATCAAAGACTGAAAACATACAGCGGGGTCTGACTTCCAAATATCAGCTGACATTTCTTGACATTGATTATAGAACGCGTGCTTTACAACAACGTACGGTAAGTTCTGACTGACTTAGAGTCCAAGATGACGTTTGTAACACTATTTCCTTGCGTAGATCTTTGTTTTATCGCTACTTTTGATTTTGTGTGTCTGTATATTGATATTGAGGTCAGCGGTGGGTGATAAATTGTTGCCATTGAACATTTTGTTACTCGCCATACGTTGGCGAAAGATTTGAGAAGACATGTTCAAATTGTTTTTTAACATGTTGGATGTGGCCACCGCTTTTGTGTTGGTTCATCCGTAAATGATTAGTTGTGCCAAAGCTTCTTATTATTGCAGAGCCTGGATGGAATAAGCATAGAGGATAATATTTTCCTTCATTCTTTTAATCATTAACATTGTTTTCCGATACATATGTTATATTCACTTCAATACGAATTATTATGCCGCGTCTCTGTCACAAACTCTCAAACAATCTAAACTCGACTGGGCACGAAATTTTGTTCAGTTGATGCTACGTTTTTGTATTAGAGATTAAAAAACAACAAGGATGCAACACAAAAGCGTAAACTCCGCGTGTGCATTAAAAATAAAATTAATCAATATAAATAAAAAAATAAATGGCAAATGTATTCGTTTTTATTTTATACACGCACGAATACTCACATACATACATTATGTAAAAGTAAATATGTATAAACAGTACAAAAAAATCTACTTGATGTTATTTATAGCCAAAATAAGTTAGCTTGTTTATGTACACTTCGAATAAGGTTTTTTACATAAATTTCTTAAAGATGGCCACATATTTTTTCCAACGAAATCGATGTTCTAAGCACAAACGCGTACACGTTTGCATACATCGTAATATTATACACGCGAATCCAACACGCATGACTCGAAGAGCAAAGGGAAATATAAAGGGCATATTCACAGTTTGGCAAAATTACAATTAAAACATGTCATATATTCAAAAAGGAATGTACGCATTATATTCGAATACTAACAATAATACTTCGCGCAAAGCAAAATGTTAGATATATCGGCTTGTTTATGGATAATCATCAATAGATATATGCAAAATCATTAAAGGGGCTTTAATGATTTAACATATCACGCTAAAAATAAACGAAAATTTCGTAAAATGTTTCATAAAATAAAGTAACACCGTAAATAATTAATGGTCCTTATAGTAAAAAGCCAAATTTTGAACGCATGATGACTTCTGGTAACATAGATTTAACAAGATTCTAAATGCTCTTTTTTATTTGTGTGTGGTACAATATATTCAACCCATGTGCTTGTACCAATTTAGTGTTCGTGTGTCGTATGAATAGATATCGCTGCGAGAAATTAAAATGGAATTTATTGTGACACACAACATTAAAAAAGAGCATTTTGGATTTTGTTTAATCTATATTACCAGACCACATCTAGCGTTGACATTTTGGCTATTGCTATAAGGAACATTGATTATTTATGGGGAAACTCTATTTTAAGAAACATTTTACGAATTTTTCGTTTATTTTGAGCGATATAGAGGCTTTAAGCGATTGTTACGCTTCTAATCGATAAATTAAAAACACGCCTAATATAAATACAGCGTTTAGCATACGATACTGATTTTCTACAGAATGAATGGTATAATTGTAGCACGTTTTATTTTGCCTACAAAGCTCCCGGATTCGAATCTGTGGGAGAGCAACTTTTTTCTTGCTACTATAGTCATTCAAGACGTTTCTAAATATTATATATTTGGTAGTCAATTAAAATAATGCTTCTTACATTTTCGAAAACTACACAAATCTGTTAATAAGTCCATTACACTTCATACACGAGAGAGCAAATATGGTTGAGGAACGTTAAGATAAAATAAACAAATTAATAGGTTTATGTGTGTACCACAAATACGTTTTTAGACATGCTACATGCTTATGTACAGAAAACCTTTGGTTTTAAGTTAATATTATGTATTTAAAATTTACAAACTATATACTGACACAGAGATTATGTATGGTTAGGAAGTTTGCATACGTTATAATGATCCATTAACATTAATTACAACGGAATATATACAATTTGATGATATCGTAAAAAACCTTAATTTTTCACTCTTTAAATAAACATTGGACATTGTTAAAGATTAAATCGAGAAGCAGTTATCCACCAATCGCATCTAATGATTAATAACACTAAATTAACACTCTTGTCCAAGCTTAAAGGGAGACTGTACGATTTTCATATGTGTTAAATTGTAATACAGTTGTTTGTATATTGAAAAAAATATGTTACAATAACACAAAATAGTCAAGAAAAATTATACATTGAAGACGAATTTCATAAAATGCAGCAACGACAAGTTAGCGCTGGTTAAAGCCGATGCCGACACTTTTAATCGTATTTGCTAGGAAACAAAATTGTTTCTTTGTGTCGTATGAACGAATCTGCACTGAAACTAAATTTAGATTCACATTGTCCATGCATGATATATATGCTGGCGAATTCGGCTGGAAGCCTTTTTCGATTTCAGAATACAATATCTGGCTTATTTCGCATTTTTTGACACATGTTCTTCTTAACTTTTATTTTAATTTATATTGAAATATGTGTATAATTAGTTTTTTACACATTTTATATAAATTCATAAATATTTTACAAAATCGTACAGTCTCTCTTTAATAATCAATGTCTGGAATAAGAAAGAAAGGGTGGCAATATTTTGACACTGACATAATTGCCAGTGTATCTGTTTTATAAACAGGTTGGTTTGTTTTATTCCATATTCATTTCCTGCAGTTTTGAAAAAATCAAGTTCATTCCTTTGAAATCCCTTTGTAATTCACATTTTCTTAACTCCTGTATGATATCAGCAATTTCCATAATTTTTCTAGTGTTTTGTTCCTTTTGGAATTCACATTTTCTTATTTCCTTTCGCATATTAGCAATTGCCATCATTGTTCTATTGCATTGTTCAACAATCAAGTTTGTTCGTTTTCGCACATCCGCACAAAGTTCCCTCATATTATCTTCAATAGTTCTATCGGGGTCACATACATTGGATGTGTGTTTTTTTAGCTGAATTGTCATGTAATCAAGTGCTGTCAATTCTACGTTGACTATGAAATATTCATCAATTTCACATTGCTCCAGAACCTTTGCCAAAACTAAGGTTGTTTGACAAATACGTTCTGGCTCAATTAAATGAGTCGGGATGTTTACATCTTTTCCAAGTGTATCTACTAAAATTCGGTTGAGCCCTTCTCCATATACACCAACAAGTAAAATTGAGTCCAAATCCTTATTTATTGTATCGAACCAATTCTGTCCTGTGACAAAAGAAACAAAGAATGCAAACAACCAATGTCGCACATTATAAGAAGCAGGGCTTATTACCAGGTTAACTATTTTATTGACGGACAACCCAGCCTTGTACATATGATTCAATTCCTCTGCAGCTTCTTTACATTGTTCGTATGCTTCTGCAAACCTTTCACGATCCACAAGCTCTTGGATGCCGGCTACAGCTGTTGGTATAAAACAGTCTTCGAGAACTGTTTCAGTATTGCCCTGTTGCATATTTTCTACCAGTCGATTGAACATGGCGGCAAAGGCCCTCGACCATCTATCTTCGAAGTCCGTAGCTGGAGTGCTGAACGCATTACACAGGCAGACAAATGTGTACTTTTGCGCGATAGCCAACCGTTGGTAAACGAGACTTCGTTCGTCCGGTGAGAGCTTATTCGGCATCAAATTCAAAGTGCTATCAAAGAAGTTGGGGGAGAATGCGACATTCAAGTTTGATACGAGCCGACCGATCAATGACCGCACACATAAAGCAGGATCTGACTTCCAAACATCACCTGATGTTTCTTGACATTGATAATAGAACGCATGCTTTACCAAAACGTACGGTAAGTACTGGCTGACTTGTGTTTCATCCAAAAGGATTTTCGTAACCTTGAAACAGTCTTTCTGGTAATCTGTTAAAGCCTTCGCGAGGAGAATATCTTCAGCCAATCTGAAATCGTATGTCCAGGCATATTTGGAACATTTGGGCTCAGGAACCACGAGAAATCCATCCCCAGTTAATAAATCATATATCGCCCCGTTAGGTGGCCAACCGTATCGGCGGCTTCTTTCCAACCATCGTTCGGTTGTTGGCATTTTAGTTTGGAATGCAATCCATCGAGGGGATTCTGCTTCGTCAGATGGCATTTGTAAATGATGCAGACACAATTCTTGGTTTAGACATCTTTTCCAATTTTCAGGGTTTTCAGGCACAAGTTTTATGGTATTATCATTCTCTTGTCTGACAGCTTTTAGTTGATTCCTCTTGTGCACTACAGTAGCTGTGAAATTACTAACTACAACTGTTTCCAGTGGGATAATAAACAAATCCTCGTTGGAATAACATGTTTCCTGGTGGGATCCTAAAATGCCAACAAATAGGGCATCATAGTGGTCTGTAGAAAGATTATAAAATCGGTAACAGTTACTTAGTTTTGGAACTTGTTCTTGCACAAGAGGCCGAATTATCTTCTGTTTAAGACAATACATCATTGCGAAGGACAAATACACGTCTGGAACATCGCCACCAGTTCCTATTTGAGATGAACAAAACAAAAAGCATTAATCAAACTATAGCTTTCTTCAGAAGTATCTTACGCAAGAACAGGTACGTATAGTGTAGATGACGATTAAAGTATGCCTTTTCCTCTCAATAATTTGTTTGAACGCAATTTACATTATTATGCATTAATAGTGTCAACTCAAATACATGTTTAAACATATTTAGAATTGTTTAATGCACAAACCTGAGACACCTAGCTCTGAAGTGCGTCCAGATATAACACACGATTCAGTTCGTCTCCCTAAAACTGTATGCAACAAACTTTGTAAAATCATCAAATTATGGCATATTGTAAAGGCTTTTTATTTTAAATATTCGTATACATTTCAACAAACCACAATATATTGTTTTTCGTATGGTGATTTGCTTCTGTGTACATAGTAGGTACAAGTGTGACCACTTAACATATAACTTCGCTTATTTGCACAAGGAGTATAAATTAGGGTATTAACTTACTAGTAATATATTTTATATTAGTACAAATAAATCGTCACCATTATTTTTACTATTATCTGGATATTTACGCATCTAAATATGCAACAAAGCCAAACGAGATGCATGCAAATATTTCTTAAAATCTTTTTAAGAAGATGTTGTTTAATCCGCTTACCTTCAAGAATATCTTTTTTCCAATTTTGAGGTCTGAGACTGATGTAATGAGAACCGTGAAGATGGCCCAAGTACACTGTAGCATTTTCCTTATGTTTGCCTGCAATTATCTGCGGACTTGGTCTTATCATTCCCTTTTCATCGCAACTGTATATTGTGACCGGGGTCTTCAAGAAACACGCCAAACCACTGAATAACAAAAAAATCTGAGTTACTCAACACTAATGAAATTTACTTAAATTTTAATTGAAGTTTAATTGTTGACTCTTTCCGTTCCACAACACATCACATTTCCATAAGAACTGACAAAAACAATAATTCTAACAACAGTTAAATATTTAATTTCGTTACGCTGTTTTGTGAAGAACAACAAATCGATATCGAAACTATTTACACCATTAAAATAAAGACGGTTATACTGAATCACAATGTGGTCCCCCCATGCTCCGTCTTGATTCATTTTCTGGAAGTAGTCTCCTAAATCTCCTTCGATAAAGCCGCTTATGTTTGTGTCGTCATCCTGAAATATCCGCATATATTAAAAAATAGTGACAAACAGCCACGTTTAAGCATATTAAATACAAACATCCAACTGTAGGCGAAACTATTCATTGGCACCTCTCTGTGGATGTTAACTTACTTTTCTATTAAACGTCTTGTTTAATTAATTAACAAACGTTTTTATCATTGCACACACACATTTTAAACCTATTTCATAATAGTCATGCTTTCATGGTGTATTGCCTCCCAAAATAAAATGTCTTTATATGGCAAGAACACAATGCACCTAGTTCACCTTGTCCGGTTTTCATGCTCACGTGCAACAAAGTTACACATGCTCTTTCACACAAACGATTTTACAAACATTTACCACCTTTCGCGCGTCAATCGAAACAGTTTGGGTCAGAAGAAAAGAAACCTCACCAGTTGTGGATTCTTTATGAGATAATTCACTGCAGCAGTACGCAGTGAACGTGGTGTGTACTCGAACACACCTCGAATCCTCAACTGGTCCACCATCGCGGAGAACAAACAGTTGCCGTCCGCGCTGACGTTTCTCATAGTGAATCCAAGGCGATTAAACACTTTATTGAACGAATTTGTCTCCGTAATGTCATCCTGTGCCTTTTTCAACATCTTTGTTTCTATGTTGTCAATATCGTTGAGGTCGCTTTCAGCCTTCGATTGTACTAAACATATTTGTTTTTCGTTATTGTATGTATATATTTATTCATTTTCACGCTTGAATATAATTAAACGAATATCAAAAGGTTAATACACATCTTTATGCCTATCACATTACGATAATTGCTAACAATATAATAAAATGCAATACCAACAAAATAAACAAACAACAACAACAAGAACAAAATTATAATAATATTACAAGTAATGCTAAAATACTATAGTGTACATTCTTTGTCAGTGTTTATTTATGATTGCACACATATTCTACATTGTGTAACTAATGAGGTCGGTTAAGACAGTATTTCGTCAAAAGCATGTTATATAGGTGGAAATATTATCCATCTATCCAATCATTTATGGCCTATATTATAGTCAGTTCGAAATTAAAAAAACAACTGTTGAAGAGTTTTATGGTTGCTGTCGATCAACTGCTAAATCCTGGTAGACTTCGCTATGGTTGCTTTGCTCTTTTATGCCAGGCTTAGTCAGAAAATATAAAAAGCGACATTTTATGTTATGGTAGCCAGAACAATGCTCTTTTAATTTTTGAATCTGTGTCAAAAAGTTGGAAATCTGTCATGTCGACAATCTGTGAAAAAAGTCGCTTTTAATTGAATGAGCATGGTTACATTGGCGGAAGGAGGGCGTTTTTGTGCGTCTCTAAGTAATGTACATGTTATGCAATTACCATTGTGCTTGGTTTCCAACAACCTGTCTGCTGCTTCGTTTTTTCGTCTGGTCGCATTATTCTTGTTGATTCTGACAACAGGCGTCTCTGAAACGCACACTGGGGGTTACTAGTTTCATGAACGTTTTTGGGGTAACATATGCATAAAAACAACAGTAAGCTGTTGTCATTGTAAAATATGACAATATTAAAATGAATATACAAAAGTATTCCCTTGAACTTGCCACTTTGCCAGAGTAACATTATCGAACCTTATCATCTCACTCGAGCTAATGTGAAATGATGGAGTTGCCATTCACTGATATTCTCCGATCATTTAATGCATATCATAAAATAAAGTTGGACCATAGCATATTTCTCTAATATGAATATATATCAGCGCGGATGAAAACTTAAATTAACATCATTATAACTTCTTATAATTTCATAAAATTTTATGGGTCTTTCGTTGATGTTAAAACAAATGGTATTTTTGTTTACCCTCGTGTTTGTTCACTTCGTCCATTGCACAGAATGGTTCATTTGATGTACTGTTGCAATCGTATCCATACACGCTTCACTTTATGCTAGTCAATTCCTGTAAACAGTTTTCTCTGTTACATATTTTGGTATACATGTATAAACAAAGAAGCTCCTATAAAGTTGTTCAAGTTTCAACTTACCAGGAAAATACGTATTCTAACCTAAGCGATCTGAAAGTATCGATTAACTTAAAATAGAATACTTAATTGTTTTAAAACTAACACCATTTTGTACATACGAACGGTTATTTTTTCATTTAACAGCTAAGTGCTAAGGGTCAACATATCTATCGTTTTGTTCACATTAATCTCGTCCTGTGTAAATCTAAAATATCAACCAAGCTCAAGTTTAGCTTTATACTGTTAATATTTGAAAGAGACTTATTCAAAAAAGTGACATAACAAGCGAAATAACACGCCTGACTACGAAACATAATACAAATATAGTTTCGTTAATAGATACTCGTCAATCGAAAGAGATAACAAAGTAAAGCCTGTGTGACGCTTTTCATGGATATTTGTTAAATTTGTGCATACAAAAGAAGGTTTTTAAAAGAAGCTCTAAGTTCTACAACACCAACAGCTCAGAAGAAGCGTATTGGATTTTACTCCGGTATATGCCGGGTTCGAATCCCAGTGAAGGCAAACATATTTTTCCATATTTTGAAATTTGTCATAATATTTGTAATATGGGTATAATATATTAAGTTGTTTTATGAAAATACACTTACTAATATTAAAAAAACAAACGAAATACGTTAAATAATCTTTTTAAAATGAACGTGGGTAAATTGTTAGCAAGGTAGCCAGTATTCATCCAAAGATCAATCGATAATAAAATAATATTTATTGGTAGATCCTTGGTTTTATGGAACAAAAGACAAAACAACAAAACTGTATGGAAAGTGCATGCAATTGCAGCTAATTTCATCACAAATTAAAAAGTATAATGTATAACTGTTGAGAGGTAGAAGTTCTTTGTTGATTTGAAACTGGGAAAACCGAAAAGTCTATACAATTACGAATGCACTTTCGTTTCCAGTATTACAATATACATGTGTAGTTCTTTAAACTTTCAACGCGTTCATGATACAATATACCTTCAAAATAGTTTCACTCATCAACTGAAACAATTATTTGTTAAAACTGTCAACTATTTTCAAAATATTACCTATACTACATCCAAATTTGTTTCAGTATATATTTAACATTTATTATTAACCACTTTCGATTTAAAAACTACATAGTAAACATGTTCGTTTACAGATTTATAAATGCTAAATACATGCCAATACAATTCTCATTAAACCTAAGCAAAACAATTTTCAAACTTTGATTAAAAAATACTCATAAAATCTATACAGTGTTAAACGTGTTTTTCTTACATTAAGGTATGATTAATCACTACCAGCTTTATGTATATCGAAACTACAAATAACCTACAAAAAGAGGAAATTAAAACCACTTTCGATTTGAAAACCACGTATAACACAAGTTCGTTATAGATTTTTAAAATGTTTTATTTAATACATGTAAAACAAAACTCTCATAAAACGTTAGCAAAACAATGTTCAAACTTTAATCTTTAACAACACTCATTAAATATAAACAATGTTAAACGTTTTTTTCTTACCTTAAGATATGATTTATCACTACCAGCTTTATGTATATCGAAACTACAAAAAACCTACAAAAAAGGAAATTAAAACCATTTTCGATTTGAAAACCACGTATAACACTAGTTCGTTATAGAATTTTTAAATGTTTTATTTAATACAATAAATATAACAATCTTAAACAATACTCATTAAAGCTATACAGTGTAAACGTTTTGTTTTCTTACCACGATATATGATTAACCACTACCAGCTTTATGTATATCGAAACTACAAGAAAACTTTAAAAGGAGGAAATTAAACCCACTTTCGATTTGCAAACCACGTATAACACAAGTTTGTTACAATTATGGAAATGTTTTATTTATTACATGTAAATAAAACTCTCATAAAACGTTAGTACAACCATTTGCAAAGTTTAATTTGAAATAATACTCATTAAAGTTATATGTATATCGAAACTGCAAAAAAACTAAAAAAGGAGGAAATTAATACCACTTTCGATTTAAAAAACCACGTAAAACACAAGTTCATTATAGATTTTTTTAATGTTTTATTAATACATCTCATTAAACATTAGCACAACCATTTGCAAAAATTAATCTAAAACAATACTCATTAAAGTTTTATAGCGTTAAACTCTTTTTTTTTACCCTCATATGTGATTAACCACCAGCAGCTGTATGTATATCGAAACAACACAACTAAAGAGGAAATTAAATCGCTTGACTAAACTAACAATTGTACGTGTTTTCCAACGGATAACACTTCAGCCATTCTAAGTATTGCATTGTTTGCAACTTCATTCACTTAGTAAAATGTTAGAATCTTATGGCAAAGTGTTTTTGCAATCCATACATTTTATAAAATTATTCGAATCATAAGGACAATCCATGTGCTATTAATGTATGCCTAAACAATGGCCTTTAAAATTGTGGTTCAAATTATTAACAAAAAGAATGCGACATTGACAAAAAATATATGCTAGCTTCTCAAAGAACGAGTGCAATTGTGACAGAAATACCTTTAAACAAAATAATACTATTTTTTTTTATTTATTAAACTTCAACTTGTATCATACAAACTTTCTAAAACTTTCTAATACATGATGTATAATCTAACATCATTGCAACTTTGAACGTGTATCTAAGATATTTATAAATCACAACATTGGTATATACTGAAAGCAATAAGACAACATCGTCAAAACATAAATTATTTAAATAAACAGCATGTACACAAAGAGTATCAGCTGCTTCGCGCGTTGTTATATTAAAATTGCTGACATAAAATACCACCGAAGTAAATTGATATGACTGTTTAAGACACAATGCAGTTTACGAAGACTATTGTACAGTTATCTTATACAAAATATGTTTATTAAAAGCCCAGAATTTACAAGACGTATACTGTTTAGTTTAAACTAAAGCAATACAAATTAAGCATCTATTGGTTCCAATAGATTAAAGCATCGATTGGTTCCAAAATCAAACTCAAACAGCAAGATTGTGTTTTAAAACCACATCCCATAACGTTTATAACTTTTCCATTTTTTATAAATATATACATTCAAAACAATCTGCGATCGTAAATACTTGTATATATATAAACGGAATATTTGCTTATGAAAATGCGGATTTACTCTTGATGCATCGCAAGTTTTTTGAAATAAAATAAGCGATATAAATTGTATATATTATATGTTAATAATTGTATAGTCGATTTTTGTATTTTGATTGATAAGATATCAATAAAATGCGATGAAAACTATTTATGAAACAGCTGCTTAACGGGTTCAATGTTTAGTTTCATCAGGAGCTGGTTGAAACCTAGCGTTTTATTTAGTAAAAAGTAGTACATGTGCAGATAAACACATACATGTTCATTCATTCATTTATTTCATATTTTAACAATTTGTAAAGCATGGTACATAAAGCATATATTAC
>VMBQ01010185.1:0-27865 GCA_007657795.1 Dreissena rostriformis | reverse complement strand
TGAAGAGTGTTCCATTGCTAAAACAGTATAGCACAATACAAAACAACATACACACATAGTAGAATAAAGCTGGGGTCACCGCCTTGGAACGGTCAATGCTAAGCAATTGGGGTTTAAACCGGTTTTAGAGCGCTCAACCTCACACTTGGCCCAGCAATATTCCTGAAACATATAAGTGTAAATGATATTTAACCTCATAGCATTGTGACTCAAATTAAACAGTTATAATAGAGCAATAAAACGCATTCAATATAATTACCATTTAATTACTCAATGGTAGGAAGGAGACCAGAGCAACAGAGTTACAACTTTTTGATGAACGATGAAATGAATTTACGAACAAGTATCAACTTCATCCCATCTTATTATAAAATGATTTAAGAATATATCATGATATATTTAATTATGTTAGCATATTTCAGATCATCATCGTGCTAATACTTGAAGAAGCAGCACTATTAAGTGTAAAAGATCCATATTACATAGCTTGGTTTTATATGTGAATGTTATATACTATGGAAATAAATGTAAATGAAAAAGAATGTAATACCTAAAAAGAATAACCGTATAGACTGAGGCGATAATTTATAAAAACGAAAATTATTTTATCAATGATAAAAAGCTACGTGATCTATACACACGTATATTATTCAAAACAAATAAAACGAAGCTTAAACATAAATCGATCGAGAAACGCCCATCAGAAAGAAAATATTAATAAAGTTGAACGATATAAACCCGATGACCTATGCATGCCGCTGAGACAGTAAAAGACGTAATTCAGAAGCGATAACACGATGACGTCACCAGTAACGAAATTTAATATTAGTAAAGAGGCAGTACTTTAAAATCGAATCACCAATTAAACAAGCTGTGTGTATTGAACATTCTAGAAGCAAACACATGAAAGGGTAATTAGATTGGTGATTATAAAAAGAAATAATATTATTTGAATAAGTCAATGATTCATACAGAAAGTGACTGTTAGGACAAACCAGAGAGTGCACAAATGTCATTATAATTACAAGCGAACAAATACACACAACGCCTTATGTCATTCAACGTGTAAGCATTTCACCCACGTTGGTATGTTTAATAATTAAAACGGTAGTTTGACGTCAGACATCATATCGTGTTTGTGAAAATAACTATTTATGTTTTATGAGGCAATTATAGAAAAGTTGTACCTTATTTTTAAGTATACTTTTTCTGACAAACGCTCTGTTGTAAACCGATTAAGAAGCCGCTTCTTGTCAGTTAGGATTAATTTAAAAACAAAATAAGCCAAGTAAAAGAAAATACATCATTAATTACGAAGCCGAACCCGAATATCGCCCACACACTCGCTGCATAATAGATGCATTTATTGCGCCATGAAACGCAATATAGCGTGTATACACGCTTGAAAATAGTACTCAAACCGTATCAAAATACAAATAGTTCAGACAACATACTCACAACCTTCTACAAATGAGTGCAGGTTGCGTGTTTTTTTTTGCATCAGACCGTTGGCCGGTGGGAAGTCGTTATGTTAGTTTTTATCAATGATACCACCGTGGATCCCCCGATAATTTGAGGTCAGTGTTCAAATACATGTACACTTAACATAGTTGAACGACTAAAGTAATAGTAAAAGCGGTTAAAATGCTCTCCGTACTGATGTGTAAATGCTAGTACATAATAATTGATCTATGAATCCTGCTATAAACACAAAACACAAAATATAAACAAGTTGACAATTATAATATTTCTATACATATATATACGCTGCACGACATGAAGCTGAGGAAGTGCGATAAAAATTGAAATAATAAAAACAATTTTAAGTACGCTGTGTTCTAACAGATGTTCAAACATTAATGGCAGATTTTGTTTGCTAATTTGTTTTCTAATAGAGAAAACTATGTGAGTATTATATAAATATGCAGTTTATCATGTGTTGAGAAACCTATGAGAGCAAAGCTTGCCAAATTGTTTGGTTTTGTTGTTTGTTACATTTGGCATGATATGATAACGAATTAAAATACATAGCGTAACTAACAGAAAAAAAACGTGAGCTTAACAAACTCGATTTTATAAAGCCTTAGTTTATCTGATCGAAACAGTTTAATGCCAGGATAAAAAACATAACCTTTTCACTTTATAAACAACGTATACGCCCTGCTTGTTGAATGTATCTTGTAATATATCTTTATTTAACATGTTTATATGGGATGTATTTCGAAAGCGCTATATGAATGTTATTATATACTAATCTTAAGCAAAGTTAACAACCCAATATGGTCTAATACAAATGGCATTATAAGAGGCCGTATTTATCGGTCAACTTAGTTTAAATTACCCTAGTCGAGAGAGAACTGCCTGTTCTGATTTGCGATACATTAATGTGTTGATTTAATTGTACTGAACGAACTTGTGCATGTTTGTAACAGTATTTCTGTAAGGATGTTCGTGTGAATGAATTGGACATCGTTTACTTAAGTAGCTCGTGTACACCTAAGGAGCTCGTTAAATTAAGCGTAAGCAAATGTCAAAGAAGGGATAATTAACAGATTCATTGAACTGAATGCACTTAAAGACATAAAAAACTAGCTAAATTCTTTACCCAAAGTTGTTTAACCGAGAAATCGTTTATTGAAAAGTCAGAATGTAATTAACAAATTCCCAAAGTGTTCTCGAGAAAATAAATCTAGCTCAATGTCTGGAATGCAACTTAATGTCAGTTTCTTTTCTATTTTTTGTACATCACTGTGGTGAAGCCAACGCTATCAGAGGTATCAACGACAGCAGCGATTGACGTTCTATATTCACTATACCCCGCACACGAAGTTTGACGGCTATCGGAGTGAAGGTTTAAAAGCTTTTGGAATACAATTGTGAAGTACATAGGAGTGGTCTTTACGATTAATCGGTGTGCATGTCAGTCCCCAAAACGCAGGGTAAGTACGCTTAACACGTGATAAAGTAGGTTACGTTAAAAATTATATCAATTTTCGTATTTCATTTCATAAAACACGATTCAAGTAATTGTCGGTGGCGTCATATACCTTTATTTATAACAACTTACTTATGATTTTTTCTTTCGAGTTTTCCTATTTATGCAAAGATATTAATTATTAATATTCAGGATCAAGTACCTAGAACTATAAAAGGCACTTTGCGCGATAAGCCTTACAGTGACAAGAATTCTAAACAGAGCAAGGTTTTAGAACATGTTAGAAATCTCATAGCTTCTTCATGATATGGACAGTACAAGCTTCATACATCATATTATCAATTAATGGCTTAAGCTTAATTTGAGAATTTAATATCAGATCTGCGAGAACAATGTGATGTATTATAGTCATGCCATATAAAAAGGTAGACACTCGCAAAATGCCAAAGGCAATGTAGAAAGCTGTACACTATTAGTCAGTGACGCTTAAGTAAAGGCTGTTATCTGGAGAATTCACCAAAATATAATAAACGCGATTGGCTGTATCTTGCATGCAGCCTGCACAAAGTGACTTACGTAAACCGACATGAGTTAATCAACTGAAAAATGAATCACAATACATGAAATTACTGTGCTGTACTACTTCCTTAAGATTTTCTTCAACGACTTATGTACGTCGCCGCCTGTATTTGAGTACTAATATAGAAACTTGCATTTGATCATAAATGTGTAGTCTAACTTCGCGTATATTTTTCATAATTAAACACGTAAAGACCTGTTGTAATAATCATTCCCAATTATCATTGTATAGTTATTTTACTTCCCAACCAGCAAAAACTAAATACGTTTTAAGTAGCCGAAGAGATACAGGACAACACTAATGATCCAGTGAAAATCACTTCATGATTATACCAAACAATATACAAGAATATTCAAAGACACATTTAAAGTGTATAGCAACCCTGAAAATGATGTTTGCGATTGTGTAATATATAATTGCCAAACCTGATCAGCATTATATGACGACACATCGCACGCAGGAACAAAGGTCAGTAACTCTAAGGTTTAGGCACCAATGCACGGTCAAGGTTCGAATTAAATAATTAAATCATGTGTATATAGCTATATAAAGTCAACTGCATGATTAGATGGGGCTTTGGATGCAAAAGCCAGATTCGTTTGACAAAGTCCAATGTCACAATTTACAGTCGAAGTTACATGTATTAAATTAGTACTGTTGTATGTAATACTTGTTACCGATGTGCGTACGCCATTTATATTTGATGTATATTAAAGCATGTAACACATGAAAATCCATAAACCTTGTACTATGAGGATTACACTAACTAACTTGTCAGCTGCATTGTATTATATGAGCCTCGCTTTTAGAAAAGGGGGTTTAATGCATGTGCGTTAAGTGTCATTCCAACTTAGCCTGTGCAGTGCGCACAGGCTAATCGGGGACGACACCTTCCTTCTTAAATGGATATTTGCCAAGCAGAGACTTAGCCTGTGCGGACTGCACATGATCATTTAGGACACTTTACGCACATGCATTAAACCCTTTTTTCACAGAGCTCGGCTTATATATACACATGTGCACGTATTGTTTTGTTCTCCATCCGACAACAGTGGGATACATATTGAACATACTATACTGCTTTATGTGCGCAGACAACAATTGCCCAATTGCACTAAAGTTCAGAGGTGCCGGGTGCGAGGATTGAGCCTGGGTCCCGTGATGAGAAGCGTCTTGCGCGACCACTGCGCCAACCCTGACATCCGTTTAAATGCTCAAAGTTTGACGTTAAGACCAATACGTCAGATCAAAAATCCGCTTCTAATCGACGGGGTGTTTCAACGGAAACCATTCTTAGTGAAATGTGTAAGTCATCCCGCTTAATCAATATGAAAGCTCTTACGTAACAGACGGTGAGACATAGATAAATCATGACAAACAACTTGTTTGCTATCTCAGGATATGCAATTCAACGAATGTAATCAATTAAGCATCTTTGGCGAAAGCTCCTCTTACATAGCACTAGGATGTTTTAACGTGATAGGATTTTGTTATTTTTAACCGTGTATTTCAAACGTGTTTCCTTTACGTGTTAATGAAACTTAAGGTTTTTAAATATGTAAATGAGTCTGTTAATTTTCATTTATTTTTATTTTATTTCTTTATTTGTGTATAATCTGATTTGTGTTGGAAAATATTCAGCAAAAAATAAATTACCAGTAATAATGTTCGAGCGTATAAAGTGATTTAAGCCACTTTCTCCTATGTAGGGCTTTCAACCCAATAGTGCTAGTGCGTCACTTCCCGATAAAACAGATATTCTGATAAACCCATAGTTGTGAGCCTATACTCGGCATATTGTATGTGATTAGCAATATATCAATATTAAGTAATAACCCTTTATGAAGTAGATGTATTGTAAAGGTATACAATATGCTCGTTAAAGACAAAAACACATAGTTCTTAAAATACTCGGACACAATTCTAAGTCCAAAACCTGAGCAATGCATTGCCTATACAGTTCTTATTGTAATTGCACAACATTGCACAAACTTATCTAATCATAGTAAAACATCAATCGCGACCATACTTATTTTATTGATAGTGAATCACTACTTTTGACAATAAAATATAAATAATATAAATTAGATATGATCACCGCTTCATTAATTCAATTCAATATATACGATTTTAGCTAAATACAGACGATGGCAGTCCTTGTTTGTAAGTGAATAATGTCACTGGTGACAACAGATCACGAGGCGCAAAGATGGTTATGATTTGTGTTGGATAAAATTAACCACTCACAGTTAATGGCAGAGACAATCTTTCGAGTGGTTTAATGTGGGATATGTTATGAGAATTGTTGGCCGGCGCCATTAGCTATCACAGTTGACGTTAATGAGCTTAGTAATCAAATACACGTACATCAAATCACAACCTTTGCTTCAATCCCTTAAATGTTAGTTCTTTGATCTCCAAAACTATTTTTTTGTTTTCAGTCAGTGTCCTCAGGTATCTTAAATACATTCCATTTACATTTTCACACGGAAATGTCTGTCTGCGAGACAGGAAAGGATTTTCATCTCGTTATTCAAGATGACAAATTGTTGTCTTTAGGGATTTCAAATTGTCTATATTGAAAACATGTTTCAATAGGGGCACGGGTCCCCCATAGATCTCATTTGTCTCAAAACTCCGCTTTTGCCGACATACATGCTGTGTATGGCCCATTTTGAGCTTGATCTTTGAGATATTAAGAAGGGTGATACACCTTGACAATTGCGATAATCCGACAGTTTTAACACACGTAATGCCGTCTTATTATCATTATCATGAATTGGCTTATTTAACATTGTCAGAAAATAAAAACTGCAGTATATAAAAATTATGTTTACCGGTAAAATGTTCTTAAAGTAAACCTTCAGCCGCACCAGACATCAATAGAGAAACTGTATTGTGAAACGAGGTATTTTATCAATTGCAAGAAGTCGATTGCCAAACAAGGCACACACTTACACTTTTCATAAAACACACATACGCAATAAACACGTACACATATGAATGAAACGACATTAGCAACACTTATCTCACCACACTTCAGTTTAAACAAATGTTTAATATCATATATTAAATAGCATATACGTTAGAGGTAAAATATTAAATAAGGCATTAAGTCAGTAGTAAAAACAGTGTTACCATGACCTTAAAGCTAGCAATCTAGTTGATGCACGCGACAAGTCCTACTGAAATGTTTATTATTGGTGGCATTTTATTTTGAAATTCCATAATGCAAAATAGAGTTATTGGCGGGCCAACAACATCTAGTTTCACAGTATCTTTATAACGACTATCTAAAAGGTCAAAATTCCATGTTTACCTTCTCATGTTTTGACACGAAACATCTCGTCGTAATTTGAAATTAATTTGTACAAATGTATTTCAACATGTATATATATATAATGAATGTAATGATAGAACACAAACATCTTATGTCGCTTTTTTCATATACGGAATAGGAATATACTACTCGTGTAAACTGTTACCATGTAAATAGAGCTAGCGACACAAGGACAATTAATCGTCATGGCGGTGGCATTCAGAAATATATATGGGCCTCGCTCGGTTAAAAGGGGCTTTAATTTATGGGTAAAACGTGTCATCCCATATAAGCACAGTCCGCACAGTCTAATCAGGGACGACTCTACCGGATATAAAATGTAGCCGGAAAGTGTCGTCCCCGATTAGCCTGAGTGGACTGCAAAGGCTTATCTCGGGCGACACTTCACTCACATGCATTGAACCCTCTTTTCACAGCGCGAGGCTCATATATATTTTGAAGAATTGACTAAAACAAAGGTTTTAATTCGAAATCTTAGTATTATCAACAGCGTTTTGTTTCAGATTGTGTTTTGGTTCCTTTTGTTGTTTGATAATGCAATTAGTGCTATGAGTTAACTAGTGAATTGATAAAATTAAAAAAGTTGAGCGACTTCGGATATTAAAATCCATTTAAACAGTGCGATATAATTGTTCCGTAGTTAATAAACAACACGTTAACCGAAATATTGAAATATAATTTATTAAACGTCTAAGTATTGTAACACATATATTAAAAGAGCCCACATAGCTATGTGTCATTATTATAAAATTGTTTTACGCTTCTTAATGGTTCGATTTCTCTGAATAAAAACCGTTGAACTTATTATCAAAATAAAGAAATGCAAAGGCATTATTCTAGATGAAATGCATGACATGAAGATTGAATTGCCCATAGCAAACTTTCAAGGGACTAGCACACGACTGTAAGAATGATTTGTTTCTGGAATGCTTCACCGAATAAAATGAAAACGAAAACCATTGTATAACAGGCGCCTGTCGGTGAACACACCATAAACTTTAACGCATTACATCGAGTGGACATTATGTACGATATGACAAATGTTAAAAAAGCTCGTGGTAATCAGCTGCGATACAATCACATTGAATACGGCACCCTTGCTACATTTAGTGCCAATGATTGCACAGAAGCATGTCGCCTGTATCAAAATGTTTTTAACTGCACATAAATGTATTCTTGCATCATACGAACGTGGGAGGTAAGAAAAATACAGACAATTGCACACATCATCTTACATTGTTTGTGACAAATGTAAGGATTTACTAAACATTAATTCAAGCCATTTACTAATACTGTCTTTCGGAAAAAAAAATCGTCAAGTATATTTCGTTCTTTTTAGTTGTTCGCAAGAACAACTAATGTTGAGATGAGTCGAATTAATGCAATTAATGCATAAACATTAAGCCGTGATTTCCCCCAAAAAGCTTAAATTATCTTTTAAATAATTTGAAAAACAAAGATAAAAGTGGTAATAACTTCACAGTAACCTCACTGACAAGGCAAATAAACAAAATCACTTTTAAATCAAAACAACAACCAATGAGTTTTAAATATTTACCTTGTGGCATTTTTTAGTAAATAGCTAAAAGGGACCTTTTTCACAGTTTTTCATTACATGCTTAATATTGATAAATGTAAACATTGGATCTTAAAAGCTCCATTAAAAAAACAAGAATAAAATTGAAGAAACAAAAAAAAATACCCTTAACTGGGCTCGAACCACTGACCCCTGGAAAAAAGCCTATTGTTTAGACCACTCGGCCATCCGAGCTCATACAATGAGAGATTTAGTTTATATTTTATATAAGCAATCCTCGTAGTATGAAAAAAAATATAACGACAACAACAGAACTCTCCAAATTACTAAATCGTTTAATTTTGTCAATTTACCAAAACGTGCAAGGTCTTGTAATGTCTTCAGACTTCTGAAATGTATGAGTTCAATACACTGTCTTACGTCATGTATAACTTACAGGTTTAGTGGTTGCCTGTTAGCCTGGGGCCAGTGGATTTAAGTCCAGGAAACTCAATTTTAAAAGTTGGTTACTGTTGGGCTAAAAAGCAGGGAAACTAGCTTTTTGAAAGCTTGAAACAACTCAATCAAATTAAACATAGAATACAAATTGGCTCCGGATCAATAAGGCTTAGGAAATGATTCAATTCTGGCTCAAAACAGGACATGATGCATTAAAAGTCTGTCATGTCGGCAAAATTGTTGCTCAATAATTTATAGAAAATAAATATTGTTAGATACACATAACTCAACATGTACATGATTCTAGGCTTCTTATTCTTTAGCAAGGCAACCAAAATTCTAAAGATGGTTGCCAGTGCAGCAACCAATTGCGAAAACAAAGAGACATATTGTTGTCATTTTGTCTAAGTTTTCTCTATAACATAATTATGAGAATAAACAGTGCACCCACATCTCGACCTGTGCTTTAAGACACACTCTTTATCAATTTGAATGGTTTGTGTTCATTTCAAACTTGCGATATAAAAAGCTAAAACATAATTTTGAAAACTGAGTTGCGTCTAAGATTATGCAATAGCGAACAACTTCAGTGCCTTCAGCGCTTTGATTATATACGTCTTTTTTGACAACAACCACATATTTATGGGAAAATACCTGCTTAACAACAATACTAATTAAAATATGCATATATGTATAATATATTTGCTATACTTGTTTTTGTGTGTATGTGCTCTTGATTTATCCTGTCTGCATAATGACTTAAACAAAGCGATACCAAAAAAATAAAAAAATAATCCAAGAACGCAGCATAATGCACTTGTTTTATTAATTGTGTGTATTCTTTCTTTGATATTAATTGTATTGATTTCAATGTCATGTTTTGCAACATATATTATGTAGTTGACGTATAACACAAAAGAAGATGATGACATGTGTGGTGTGATTAGAATACGAGGTTACTAGCTTTGGTCGTATAAGGTAGTGTCATTCCCTCTATTATGCAACATTTTTTCATTCATCGCTCAACTTCTATCCTTTTATAAGTATGTTAAGGTGCATCATCTTGTTATGGCACATACCAAAACATTTACTTACAACAGTTGGGCCGCTATCACCACTATAATATCTACAATCACCAGATGACTTTATCAACTTATTATTTCACGATGGTGCTTTGACGTGATTATTCAATTATGTATAAAATATGTCTGATAAGAAGGAAACCATTCGTTTCCCCCTTAACCTCGAGGGATGAAGGTCCTCCTGGTCAAACACCCTTAAATCATTGTCAGTGATGACAGATTAACGTGCCATGAAGATGTAGATGTCATTCTATATATTGCTGAAACAAAAGGATTTAGTTTTGGAGACTGATATATATGGGGGTTCAAAGCGACGCAATAGAAAATGCAATGTTAATTGACAAGAGCCTGGTTTGAAACATTAGTAAGATGTATCCTTCTGCAAACAGCATCCTTATCAGAGATGCTGAGTCTAGCAAACCGATCATTACTATATCAGTTTAAAGATCACTTTATACATATTAACATTAAAAAACATCGTTAATTCGACGGATTCAGGATTTAATACCACGGCGAAGCATATCCTTTGCGACGAACATATGCTTTTGGCTATAATATGGATGCTTTGATATCAGTAGAATGTGAAACCTATTTAGAAGCCAAATGCTGCCAACTACAAATTCTGGTATCTTTTTAATGGATGCAACAGACATTATAAATAGGCATGGCAGCGAATAGCACAATTGGTATTCGGATATTCGGTTATTAAAGTATTTGGATATTTGACCATCCGGCATTCATCATTCAAGATCTGAAATTGTGTAATACTTTATTGTTAACAACGTTGCTATAGAAGAATTATGTAAACGTGCAACAATATACATGAATGTAGAGCCTAATTTATTGAACTTAATAAAAAATGAACCAGAACACAGGCCATACAAGTCAAAAAGTGACATATAAACGTACCTTTTTTCGTAGAATTTCATCCATGTTGGTCTCGAGTATATCTTATGTTACTCAATTAAAACTGGCAGCCTTTTGACGCACATGTATAAAAGGATAGAAAAAACAGTTCAAATTCCGCATTGGAATTGTCGATGCAAAGCATTGTGGTTTCAATGTGTTAAAAGGCGCTTCGAAATGGTATTCTTTTCCTCTTGTTTGAGGTAAAATGACATAAAAACAGTAATCATCGCCACGGACGTGTGCCTTCTTAGCTAGCAACATGGTGGGCAAGTAGGGGAGAGCTTATATCGGCCTTTTTCAGTCATATCTTTTTGGGCATTATGAATGCTTAGGGTAGTATATAGATTGGACAATACGTTGAACAATGTACTGCTCGTTGGCGCTCAAATAATGCCAAGAGTCCGTATACCATTGTCAAAAAAATCCCTTAACACAATTTCAGGTGATTTTTTTGGCCCGATTTTATAGCTTATTGTCTATTTTCAAAATCCCCAAACAATAATACTGTTTTCCCGAAATGTGGTAAAACATGTCCATTTTTTTTTATTTTTTTTTTAGAAAGTGATTGTCTAATGATACTTTTATCTCAATTTTATTTCATTAACATCTAACACAGTATATTAAAATGATTCATTTGATTGTGTCCTTTTAATTTGAATTATTATAAAGATGTATATCAAATTAGTTTTCCCAAATCAGTGGAATTTTTCGCGCCAAAAAAGGGCTAATGAAATTATTCTCCCAATTTTTTTAAATTGCCGATCAAATTCCCAGTTTCAAAGCAGTGGGCTATCTTCCCAAAAAGTGGAAAAAAAACCTGACATTCGGCTTGATTGAAGCACACAATTTCTATAACGATATTAACATTTGGGAAGAAAACAAACTTTCGCGTGACACAAAAAGTGCACATAGCAGTAACATATAAGCCACAACGCTTAATGTAATTTATTCCTAATTATCTATTTTGGAAAATAAGACATAGCTCGAAACTGAATACAGTGATTCAACTTTCATTGCATACAAAAAAAGCATTTCTGTCTCCATGAAACACCACATTTGAGAATTTAGATGATGGAGGTGGAATTTCATGATTGTGAATTTCAACTTTGTTGGGCTTATTGAAGATACGAATCATTATTATTAGTTTGATGTATCTAAATTGTATTTTTTTAATTTGGTCTCAACTACACTGTTATAAGTAAACCGAGATGTATATAGTTACTATGTAATTGTGATATATAAACGCTAAAATGATTGAATGGATTTGTTTAAGAAATGATGAAACTAAAACTGTTGACAGTAGCCAGTTTTACCTCGACTACTAACGTCAGACAATATAATTGTTTACTGAATAATCGGTTTATCGGCCCGTTCCAGTAATATAGAGATTTTGTGTTGTTAATTACGTGGCACGAAATGCATGAACAAAGCCAAACATTTAATATGTGACGTTCATACGGTTTTTACGTTCTGAGGCGCAGTTAATGTGTCGAAATTTACAGATGTGTGTGGGAGTAACTCGAGTTAGCTGAACACGTAATTAGGTTCTGTATTTGACTTTCCTTGCATCAGTTCCATCAACCCCACATAAATGCACATTTCAGATATCAGTTTCTAAATCGGGTTAAGAAGCCTGTTTGTGAAAATGAAGCTGTAGGATAAAATCAATATAAGTTATCCTTATTATATTACTTTCTAATTAAGTCTCTGAATATATTTAACACATATTTTTTGACACATGCATTTTAAATCAAGTGAAAATAAAAATCAAACTGTATACAACCTCTTTGTTATATACCTTCCGCCTGACAAACCTTCCCATGCGTAAGTACATTTATAGAATAGCCGCAAATATTTCAATATACATACTAATACAAAAATAACAAGTTATACACTCTTTCAAAATAAGATATTACTGTACTTTACTTTACAACTCTAAATGTCACCACGATTATTTGTGTGATGTTTCATTGTCCTGACAGAGATAATTAGTAAATTGTAGCGTTATATTCCTAAATCATGAAAGGTTCGTTAGTTTGAAATACCATGTCATGCATCAAATTAGTGTTGAAATAGAAACCTTATTAAGTGTCTTTTAAAACTTCAATTACCGTAAATACGTATCATCATGCATGCCAAATGGTGAACATGGCGTGTTACGTATCAGGGTACGCAAAAAAAGTTTCTGTTTTAGACATGTGAGTATGATCTAGTTTAAAACGACCTTACTTTTTACATAACCAAATAGTATGTTATTCAGATCATGGATACACCGATTCAGTAATGTAACTTGTATGCATGTAAGAATATTCAACTTCCATGTTGGAGTGCACACATTTTAGAGTAAAAGCACATTTGTTTGCTAATACACGGTATTCGGTTTCTAATACGGTCTTGAGTTTCTAACACGGTCTTGAGTTTCTAACACAGGGTTAAGTTTCTAACACGTCATTGAGTTTCTTAAACGGCCTTTAGTTTATTACACGGTCTTGAGTGTCTAAAACAGGGTTGAGTTTCTAACACGGTATTGAGTTTCTAAAACGGGGCTTAATTTCTAACAGGACCTTGAGTTTCTAACACGGTCTTGAGTTGTTAACACGGATTTGAGCCTTTGAATCATAATGCCAATAAAATAACATTGTTTGTAAATGCTTCTTTGTATTATCCGATAAAAACAACAATTAACGGGATGAGATTAAAAACAAGTATTAAATAATGCTAATGTAGTGTAAATGTTCATCATTAAGAATCACGGGCACAGATCTGTATTATTATAGTTAGTAATGCTACATTAAATCGTTTAAAACATAATTGCATCTGCTCGATCTCGTCAAATGTCATTGGGCAAGAGCTTCATAAACCAACAGCTAAGCATGACGGTAAAACCAACACACATTCTTCCGTGCCACGGATAAAATATCACTATACGAAGGTTTAACGTGGACAAACAAATATTTGACTCGTCAATTGCGTATCAGCTTCAATAATGGAATTTAAACATGTTTACAGTCTTCTTAGTAACAGGCTCCACAAGGCCAGATGCAAGACGCAGGTTTTGTATTTGTTCTTCAGTTGTGAGTTGGATCAATTTTTCTGTATCTTGTTATATTAAATTGGATTAACCTTTCACACCAAACACCAATAACAACTATTCACGTTCACATCAACAACACAACTTGCTATCAAAAGATTAATGTCAAATGTGTTTTAATAGGAATATGTTCGAAAATTAATGGACTGAATTCAACTTTACATAAAAAGAAAAACACCGCTGAATTGTTTATGGTTGATTACACAACTATGTTCCCAATTCGTGATAGAAAATTATATGGGATATATCAAACTAAAGCAGCCTAACAAAGGAAGATAGTATTGGGCATGATTAGCGACTGACAAACAAAATCATATATGTGCAGCATCAACAGTTAGAGCTTACCTCGAATATGCCCTCGAACCCATACGAAATGTTCATTTGTTAACTACAATTTATATGCCGATCATAGGCGCTCAACAATGGGCTTACCAGAATGTCTGTTTAATCTGGCAGTGACGCACTTGCACTATTTGGTTGAATGCCCAAAATATAAGAACTTTGTTTAAATCCGCCTATGCGCTCGAATATTGTAACTGGTAATAACATATTAGCTGAATATTTCCCAATACAAATCATATTATAAACGCATCAAGAAAAAAACGAAAGTAAACGAAAATGAACTCACAACAATATTGAAAAACCTTAAGATTTATAAACACATAAAAGAAACACGTTTGACCTACACAGTCAGAAATAACAATATCCAATAAGGTTAAAACATCCTTAGGTCATTTTAAAGGAGCTTTCGACAAAATGAGATGCTTAATTGATTGCATTCTTCGCTTCGCATACGCTAAAATAACAAACAAGTTGTTTGTCATGATTTATATATGTCTCACCGGCTGAGACGTTAAAGCTTTAATATTGATTACGCGAAATGACTTCCACATTCCACAAGAATGGGTTTCGTTGAAATACCTTCCTCCGTCGCATAGAAGCGGATTGTTATCTGACGTATTCATCTTAAAGTACAACTTTGAACGGTTGCATTTAAGCGGATGTCAGGGTTGGCGCAGTGATTGCTCCAGGAGCTTCTCACCACGACGACCCAGGTTCAATTCCCGCCATCGGCGCATGTTAGCTTGAGTGGAATGTGCCAATTGGTGTCTGCGAACATAAAGCAGAACGGTATGTTCAATATATACCCGACAACTGTAGGATGGAGAACAAGAAAATACGCGCAAATGTGTATATATAACCCTCGCTCTGTGAAAAAGGTTTAATGCATGTGCAGTCTGCACAGGCTAATCAGGCAACACTTTCCGTCTATACTGTATTTTCATTAAGAAGAGTCATTTTTAAAACAAAAAATACAATACAAGCGGAAAGTGTCGTCTCTGATAGCTTGTGCGGACGACACTTTCCAGGGGCGGCACTTTCCGTTTTATGATATTTTTCGTTTAAAGAAAGTCTCTCCTTCGCAAAAGTCTATGTAAGGAGGAGAGTGTCGTCCCTTATAAGCCTGCGCGGACTGCACAGGCTAATCTAGGACTTCATTATACACAAATGCAGTTAACCCACTTTTCACAGAGCGAGGCTCATGAATATATATAATCATATGCAGCTGGTAGGTTAGTACGTGTAATCATCATAGTACAAGGTTTGTGGATTCGCATGTTTTGCATGCTTTAATATACATACATGTATATTATTAATAGCGTACGCACTTCGGTAACATGTATTACAGACAACAGTGCCGTTGCCACAAACAGACGCCTACAATATTTTTTTTTCAAGCAAAACTTGGACAGTCTTAAAACGATTTGTCTTATTTTACATTTGACCTGGATTTCTAACCTTGACCGTTGCTCAACGGACTTTCTTTTGTGCGCAACACTCCGTCTCGTTTACATGTGGTAAGTTAGTGCAAAACAACAACATTTGACTTATAAGGACCGTGTTTTTTTTGCGCGCAACACTATGTCTCAACATCTCGATCACATTCGCTAAGCTTTGAAATACATCCATTATGGACCAAGTTAAACTTTGGACAAAGTGTTTAGTACTAATTTCATACATTGACATTTGGCTATTTACTGTGACCTTCGACTTGGACAAACAAACCTTGTTATTTCCTCCAAAGCGCCATTTCATCATTTTTTCGTGTGTATAATTTTATTTTATCCGTAAAATATTACAGACATAGATACAAGCATAACATATGCATCGTATTTTAAAGACAGGTATTTGATGGGAACATTAACTTAGCTATTCCGTAAGATATTACATACATACATGCATTGTATACATACAGAGTACATGTATTTGAGTACAACATACATAAGGTTATAAACGTTAATTCATATACATTTTATAGTGTTTAATATTTCAAGAATTAAAACAAAAAAAACTTATTTGCACATTCATATTATAAAATTTTAGTTTATAGTATGTATATCTTTTAACTGTAATATTTATACAATTTACCATCAAACATAATTTGCACATGCATATAATATAATTTAGCTTCAGCTATAAGTATGTATATCTTTGATATGTATTTAATATACACGTTTGAAAGGTTACCTAAATGCTGAATTTCATTGTGTAGATACATTAATAATGCAGACTTTACAAACAAATTTGTGAAAAACAATGTCTATATAAACGATATTATGTGTCACGATTAGTGATGTCATTATGGGAGATGTATACAAATATTTGTATAATGGACCAGTCTCGTGATTCATCATCTGTGTTAATTGTGGTTTTATACATTTCAAAATTGTGTTTCATACTATTTACAAGTCCACAAGGTGAAGGGATTCTGTTTTTTTTCTGACAATGAAAAATATATGGCTATTTACTGTGACCTTTAACTTGGACAAACAAACCTTGTTATTGCCTCCAAAGCGCCATTTCATCATGCAAATGACTTTATTAGGCTATATCTAAAAAAAATAATTTAAAATTTAACCTTGATTTGGTACCTTAACCTTAGATGTACTGACCTTGGTTCCTTTGTGCGATGTGCCTTCTTATATTGCCGATCAGGCTAATCAATTATGTCAGTGTTGCTATTAGTATAATCAATCAAGTGATTTCCAATGGATAATTGTTTTTCCTGTATTTGATTGCTAGTTGGGAAGTAACATACATATACATTGATCATTGGTAATTACCATTAAAACGTTTATATACTTGTTTAAAGCCACACACCTTATTTGGCATAGTCAATTTAAGTATAAATAATACACATATTTTATCTATGCCTATTAGAATATATCTGGTGGTTACAAGGTAGAAATCCGTCTTTTTTGCGCTGTAAAACTTACAAATAATCGCGTTTGTCGAAATGGACGTATATGTCTTGAAATCCTACTTTCGGTTTTAAAAGCGGTACCGTTTGAAAAATAATAAATAAATTGCTTACTAGGCTATGGATTGTATTTGATCTTTGCCAATTAGAATATATCTGGTGGTTACAAGGTAGAAATCCGCCTTTTTTGCGCTTAAAATTTTTAAAGTAAGCGCGTTTGTCAAAATGGACGCATACGTATAGAAATCCTACTGTCTGTTTTAAAAGCGGTACCGTTTAAAAAATAATAAATTACTTGCTAACTAGGCTATAGATTTAATGAAAATTTTGCACACTTTCAAATTGCAACAATATTTATTGATTAACATGCACTTTATTTCAAGGTGTGTGGCTTTAATAATGAAGAATATAAGGGCAGCTAGACTGCAAGTTTCTGATCAAATGCATGAATCCAGGTGTTCTCTAATAAAAGCGGCCACGTGCTTAAGTCGTTGCAGAAAAGCACTCGGAAGTAGTATAGCAAAGTAACTTCATTCATCATGATTCATTTTGCAGTTGATTAACTCGTGTCATTTAACGTAAGATACATTGTGCATGCTGCATGAAAGATGCAGCCAGTGTTTTGTATCGTTAAGTGAATTATCCAGATAATGGCTTTAAGTTAAGCTTCGCTCACACCCATCATTGTGTACAACACTCTCCATTTCAATTGACATTTTGCTTCCTTCGAATTTTAAGGAATCCAAAAAGATAATACATCACATATCTGAATATAAATTCTCAAATTAAGCTAAAGCCGTCAACTTGTGTACATGTATGTTGATAGTAAGGTCCGCAACAAGCCTAAGCTAGGAGAATTTTGTACATTTTCGATAAATTTGATGTGTATATTATACTTGTAAGTGTACGGATTTTCGCTCCACGTGTAATTTATTGTTTTGGCTATTAAACTCTGAATATTGATAACTTATATCTTGAGCATTTATAAAAGTCGAAAAAAGAACCGACTTGTACCATCGACAAATATAGCTGTCATAACATAAAACAATTTATGTTTGTTATCCATATATATTGTTTCCTCAAAATTTATGAGTGTAGATCTCTTTTGTCCTTCACATTTTACTAAAATTTCTTCAAATTCTGACATACTTGCCATGTGTATTCCTTCCTCTTTGTCAGACAAAACAAACTAATTCGGTTAAACAAAATCATTATAAGTCAAACAATATGCAATGCATCAAAAACACAAAAACGGATTTACAAAATATTGAAAGTTCCTCGTTTTTGATATCTTTGTATTAGGTCATCGTTAAAACTGCTTTTCTTTAATTAAAGTGTTTTTTTTTGTAAGAAAATACTACCGATTCCACCCTTTTGAATACGTACTATGATTTTGATGCGATTGTTTCCAATAAATATCATACCATTTGAAGACTGTAGATGCACTTCAGTCGCAATAAATGTACTTTCTGTTGCCGTTTGTTCCGTATTATTAATTGTTACTTTGTTTGACATTGTAAGAGGCCAATGTCGTAAATTTTGAGCTACAGTACAATTAAAGATTACTTTCAAATAATACCTTTTATTTGTTTCTTTTACTTTGATCTTGGTAAGGTTACTCATATGTTTTTCAAGAGGTAATTCACATTTGTTTTTATACTATTCATGTAATCTTTTTTGTGGGTGTTAACGGTTCAAGTACACGTATTCCGGATTTTGATAGGCTTACACACTTTACAATCAAGGCTGGTAAATTGTATCCACCAATTAAAAGTTTTCTTAACATAATAGTGGTTGATATGGATTGTGTATTTGAAATGATTATAACTGGGTGAGCTTTGTTTGACTTAACGAGATTTTTCCAAAAAGCAGCTCATTCCGGGGTGCATCTGTTGACAAAAATAGCACTAATTAAAATATCCAATTGTGTTTCTTTTCCAGTGTGTCAATTTCAATACATTATAACTAAACTAGCATAAACAATTGGTGTACCATGAAACAGACAATAACAGTTCAGTTAAAATTTTATTTGACAGTCTTCATATTTGCCCTTTGCTATTAAAACAATTATATTACATGTAATATAATTTTGAACTAGCCATAAATACTAATACGTTTCACAGAGTCAATGAAATGAGCATATTATTCGTAATTTTTAAATAGTTATTTTCTTACACTAATTTTCCAAGCCGTAACACACAACAATCACTGAGCTAATTGTATGTGTGTACTTGCTTTAGAAAACAGAGCATTATGTTCAGAGCATTTAATATGGTATGAAAAAAGTACGTTATCATTTGAAAAAGAGATTAAATATCAAAATGATATATTGTTAACCGTTTTGTATGAAATATAAATTGTGAAGTCGAGGAATGCAAAGGTGTTCAAATTTCCATAAAGACACATACACACGTCTAACGATTACCTCCTGTATAAACCGTATATTATTATATAATTCCTCTCAGGGGACCCATAGCATTTCTCTGTGAAAAACGAACACACAATTTCATGTGACGTGATATTCATTTCTAAGTCATGGTCTTATTAGAAATGTTTTGCAGTCTGGCATACACATAATGTAAGCTACAGATAAGTGGTTTCGTGCAAATCCCTACTGTGACATTATCTTTCGTTAAAATTCATTTTGATGTATTAATCAATAGCATGTGTTGGGGTTATTTTAAAAGATATGTTCTTTAGTTGTTGTCAGGAAGTTCCGGATGCAATACATGTGTCTTTCATAACATAGATACGCAGGCCAAATATATGTATTCAAACCATTGCACCTATTCAAGTAGTAATCAAATCAAACGAAACAATTACAATTGAAAATACCAAATGACTTTACACGCACAACTACACCAAATGAAGATTAATTTCGTGTCTATCCATTTTCATTAAAATAGAAAAAAAAACATATTGGGCTTAAAGAAGATTGCTTGCATCACGAATGTCAGACTTGGCTCATAATAAATCGCATATAATTCCTTTTTTTAAGATCATGATTAATTTAATGCAATAATCATTTATTTCTTGAATAAAACACTAACGAACGTCAATGCAAAGTATTGGGGGGGGGGGTCATTGGTTAAAAGGCTCGCTCAACAGCAATAAGCGTTCACATGTAAACGTACAACATTGCCATAAAATACATTAGACACATACAACAGATTTACAAGCAAGTAAGAGTAATTATTAAGAGGTAAAATAACAACACAAAGCAACCATTAAGCAATCGTTTTTTTTTGTAAATGTGCATAAAATCGTGTATATTAATCATATATATAGCATGTATTTCGAATTAAGGAAAGTACTACCAACAACAACTGCTGATTGCATAAACGTATAAAACAATGTAAAATTGTCATGCAAATCAATCGATATATCAAATGCATTTAGAGTTTTGCCAAGCAATAGAAAACGACAATAACCGATTGCATAAACAAAGTGCAAACGTTGCATAGTATTACGTTATGTTACAGCGTTGTGGTCAATACAGTGATACATTTGGGCGGATTGACAAACCATATTGCACGAGCCCATTTGTCACACGGATCACCTTGAATAAAAAGCGATGTGGTTGTTTCGAAAGCCGTGTGCGCTCTGAATATTTATATCTGTTTTATGCTTAACAAATTTGAACTTTCTCAGGCGTAAAACCAGTATTAAGGGAAGCTTTTAACTGTGATTTTCTGTTGACTATATGAATTTTAGTTTTCTTTTGTAATAATACTCTTAAGACCACTGTGTTTATGGGTTAAGACAAATACGTCAAGCGAGTTTTATTAGGTCAATGAGAAATCTTATGAACGTGTTATTAAATAAATAAAGACTCGTTTTAAGGACATGAGTTTACATTAGGGGCCATATTCTTTGAAATTGATCTGTCGTCGTTTTTTTTTTATACCATTCCTCAAAAGACTTATTTTTGTGTTGCACGTAATATCCCCATGTTACAACTGTGTATCATTTCATGGCTTTAATTATAATTGTGGCTCCTCGCATTCAAGTCATTCCTTTATAATGATATTGTACTTTATTGTATGTTTTGAAGCCTGAATTTTGTTTTGATTTGTTGTCTTTAAACTGATTTAGAAACTTATTTTCGGTCTTCAGCTTCGTTATTCCGATATAAAGCTCAGAGGTTCATTCGACCTTTCGTGGTCTTTGAATAAATATCCCATTACATAATACTTTAAGATGGTTATCTGGAGACTACATAGTCGTGCTTTACTAACTAATTATATTTAAATATTAACTGGGAACTAGCTTTTTTGTTGTACATTTGTGTAGAGGTGTAAAATACAATATCTTTCTTATCTATTGAACATAAAAGAGACATAAACTCCACCTCACCATATCGCAAACCAACAGCATAATGGAAGTATTTAGAATAAAAAATGCGCACTTTAACACATAACTTAACTTTTTGTTACAAGTATTTAACAATTCTGATTTATTATTCATCAATACCTGTTTTATATGGTTATCGTGAGACTTCATAGTCGTGATTGACTAACTAATTATATTTACATATTAACTGGGAACTAGTTTTTTTGGTTGTACATTTGTATAGAGGTTATTCAAGTATGTCAGTGTTTTCCAGTACGTATAATTCTTCATAATATTTTATACAATATATATTTGCGATTCTATATATAAAATGTCATGTTTTTGTTTATATAATATTCTTCCGTATCAATAAATTTAATGTAAATTTAACAACAACCCCTACTTCTATTCCTACTACCATTTCTTCTTCTACTACTACATCGTCGTTGTAAATCGTGTCGCCAATATAAAAGCAATACATATTTAGTTCAGTATAAAGACGCATATAACATTTTGAGCACGACATAACATGAGAAAAATTGTGCAAAATTATAATTGGTTCTATCACAAGTGTATGCTGAAAATATGATTATTACTTTATTGCATACTTCAGTTAAACATTCATGTAGTGTTCAATCCTCAAAACGTATTGCAGCCGTCATACGTATTTAAACATTAAACAAGTGTGCATTCTCTAAATCTTGAAAGAAAATGCGGACTTCGAGAAGTGTACAATGTTCCCACTAATTAAATCATTTAAAATATAGGTCGACGTGAGCTTAAACAGCTAAGCACAAACAATACTAAAGCACAACTGTTTACAAACAATTAACAAAACATTAGAACGTTTTGCAATTTTCATAACTTTATCAATTATTGTAATCACAACGTATTCTATTAATATGAATTTCGTCCCAAAGAATAATCGAGCATGATTGATGGTATTTTGTTGCTAGGCGACCACAGAGCACCGTTATCAACGCACATTAATTGCGGAAGTCAGTGTGGCAGAACACATTGAGACAGATTCTTAATAAAAGATATACGAGAACTTTGTTTCATCCGCACCTATAAATGTCACTAGAAAAATGGTAATTTGATCTGACCATAGACCGTTATTTTGCAGCTGTTAGGTTTCTTTTACAATCCAGATCACCGAAACTCGACTTACATATTCATTCAACATATATGGGCATGTAAGACTCATCCGTGTTTGTGTAATATATAGTGTGATATACAAAATCTAACCATTATAAAAGAATGTGTATATACATTTAGGATTAAAAATGTAAAATGCATATTAGTGACAACAAAAAAACTTCAATTAATAGAAGTAAAGAAAGTAAAACATGCATTATAAGTATAGCTTTGAATGCGTCACATTAGGCGGGCTTGTGTACACATTTCAGATTCCTACATACAAGTACTTTAATATGAAATGATATTTTAAGCCGTATGCTATACATAAATGAAACAAAGAACATATGCTCTTGCACATCACATGGAAATTGTCTATGAAATATGAATTTAAGGCAATTGCTCATAAATTTGAGCCGCTTGGAATTATGTCTAACTGTGTTCAAAGAATACGACTGGCAACAATTGTTGTAATAAAATATCAAACATAAAAAATGTAGAACGTTAAACCACAAGACGACCTCCGCCTGATTCAATGCGATATGTTTCTATCAATAATCACTTTTTTTTATTCAAACCTAGACAAAAAACAACAGTTGTTCAACTATGTGTGCAATAAGTACATTTCAATTTAAATCTGCACTTTAAGGAAGTCATTGTAAATTAATAAGAAGCAATAATTTCAAAATGCTCAAGGTTTCAATAATCCTAGACAAAATGCACACTTAAATAATTAATCACTCTATAGTTGAAACGAGACAAAAAGATATATGCCTAATCAAGGAACACATTCTGATTGACTTTCTTGGAGTAACTTAAACATTGTTTTATAACATTATATATGCAGACTTTTATTTTTAATTGCATTATTTTACAACTTGCGAAACTGTGCGTTGTGTTTATATAATCCATTAATGGAAATGGAAATTGTGCTGCACATTTTGTATTGTTTATTCTATAAATCCTGGTCAAGTATCAGAACAACCAATAGCTAACGCTAAAAAGCAGTATATCGCTATAGAAAGATAGTGTGTAAGATTACGTTCGTCCTTTAAGTATGTTTTGTTTACTGTTTTCATAAGCTTGTATCATCCGGTAAAATCCGCAAACCAATCTGATTTAGCAAATATATAATAGCCGAAGCTTGTTTGGCAAGTCAATCAAAGGTCTCTGAAGGGAAGGAAATGTGGAAATCGATGCGACAAAAATGGGTTTATAATCCGGCGATTGTATACGAATGTGATTTTATGTTCTAACGAATACTGCATCTTATAAATCGGTCATTCAAGACATTGTACAATAAGCAAATGGTGAATGATTACTTTGAAAGCGTAGGCCAAAGCACATGAATACAATAAACAATGTATTTCCTGTTTTAAGAATAGGAACCTAATAAATGAGAAACCAAAACATGTTGTTCTGGTTAATGTTTTGTCCTTTGATTAAATTAACTATTAATTTATGGCGTACTTCTTTATTACATTTTTCTTTAGATGGTGATAAGTATCTCTATCGCTTTGATGAGATTATTATTTGCTTGTTAACTGCCCATTCTTTTCTGTAAATATAAGTTTGCATTCTGGATTGTGTAAGCTATAATGCTACCTTTACAAACAAGCCAACTCCAACTAATTCCTCTTACCAGCCACTGCAAACTGTTACTAGTTAACTACTACCAACCAGCCACCAACAACTGCTTCCACCTACCAGCCATCGACAACTGCTACTACTACCAACAAGAAACCATCAACAAATACCACCAACCAGCCACCGTAAACTACCACTGCCTACCAACCACTGCCAAGTATCACTGCTACTACCAATCAGCCACTGCTAACTACTTCACTATTAGATAAAATACATCAGGAAATCCCCCAACAATGTAAAAGACCTATCGAGTGACACTAATTTCACGCCGAAAGAATGGTCAAACGAATACTTGTAGAAACATTCGTGGTGTTATTGTTGGCCGGGATGAAAATGGAATGTTCATTATTGCCGTAAAGTCAGATGTTTTACATGCTATGACGAAATGGTTTATAGTCGAAATAGATGCTTTGCGTTTCTTCACTGCTACAGTATAATGACCTTCCCTTAGTTTTAAAGATGCTATGTAAACAATATGAAATTGTAACATGTTATTCATAAAGAAAGTTAATTGGCTGCTCAACATTGATTAATAATGCATTATAGTGTCCGGATTGTGCATTTCCGTTGGCTAGGTGGCGCTCTGTTCGCCAGTTTATAAACGTTGGTAAATTGGTAAATAAGTCAGTTCTCCTGTGGATGCGAGCGGGACAACATCTAAAGAAAGGTACGGTACTCTAAAAAACAGTACTCTGAAGTATTTGGGTAATTACGTTGACTTCGAACGGTGCTATCCGGGCTGCAGAGCTCCTGTTGTATGGTAACAGGGTCTTCAGAGGGTTGAAGTCTACTGTAGTCGTACAATGCAGTGGTGGAAGCTTTACCTAAGGCCTTTGGGTGACGAGGAGATAGGGATTCATTAAGGCTGAGAGTTATTCTTAGTGGAAGCTTTGTTGAAGGCATCGGTCCCCTGTGCGGTCCCCTGTTCGTCGCGTTGTACATATTTGAAGCCACTCGATTATTTTTAGTTTCTAATCAAATGCAGGCAGCATGAGGAAAATTATTAATAATCTTGTATTGAATTATGATTGGCCTTTCGAGGGCTTTGGTACTCACATTGTGTTTTTGAGGTCGCGCACACAGCGCTCGGTGGCGGCCTCAGAAAGTCGCCCGCTCGCGCTACTATACAAGATATTACAGGAACCACTTATTTTCTGTCCGTAACGCCTTCTTACTGATTTGGATATTGGCACATACAAAACTATAACGCAGCGTCAATCTGTCATGAAGGCAGCTTCTGGTAGTCAAGGGTTATTTAATTGCGACTGTAGCCTTGGGAAGAGACAGTGCCAGACTAAGAAATGAGCTTGTTTTAAGGTCAACATATTATGTTATAGTAGATGCCATAACAGTCTGACTTGTAAGAACAAACACATTTACGCCGTGATTGAAATGTGGAATTGCACAAGAGTGTACTTAAACACATACAAGTTTTAATAAATCTTAGATGATGCAAAAATGTTGCAAACATTTATTTACAAGTTTTCTATTTTGTTTTACTGACATGTGCAAATTTTGACATTGAGAAGTAAAATGAGATTGTTCTAGCATAATGGGAACTATCTCATTTAAGTTATTCATTGATGCAGTTTATATTATATGTACAATTGTATTCATAGAAAAGAAATGTGAGATTGATGCATATGAGAGATTTTATCTTTTGTCACAATCATGTAAAATATCTTTGTACAGTTCACATTGACACAGGTTTTCAAGGATGTACACTTTTTGTAATGAACTAAAATTTTCAACTTAGTCGCAATACTTTTATTAAGCAATGTTTTATTAACTGCTTAATAAAAGTATTGCGACTGAGTTGAAAACATTTATTTATTACAATTAAACGACATGGACGCACGATTCAAGGCACTCGAAGGCAAGAGAGGAAAATGGTTACATATGGATACAGTCGATAAGGATAACAGGGAAAAAGTCGACAGGGTGGAACATAAAATAGACCCCGTGGGCATTTGCATAGATGGGCAAGGGGAAGGATATCGGACTTGGAACATGTCGACAACAGATGATCTTCGGCAACATCCCAGGGGAACCAAATGAAACGCCGAATAAATTTAGTAACATTCTGTTTTTTTTCTGTTCCTAACAATTCATCGCTATGGTAAAGTAATCATCAATCGTTGGTGAGCTTTGTGAACGTGTCTATTTTCTTTTATACAAATGCCAAAGCTTTCATTCCCGTGGACTGCAATGATCTGAATATTCAGATCACCTTATTGCCTGTTGTGAAATGTTTAGCGAACATACTACCGTCCTTCTCGTGAAATGCGGTTTCTACACTATCTCCCAGTATGGATTATTCAAGGTTTCACTGAGTGTCTTAGTCTAGACAAATACAATCTTAAACCTCAAGGAAAAATGGCTTAACGCATTTCATACTCACAATTACATGTGTATTCCTTGCGCAACATAAGAACTGTTTTTAATGACCCAAGCCATTTTTGTTGGAAACAATTGTCAATTTGTAAATCATACAAAAATATGTGGTTAACACATTTATAGTTTACGAATTGTTAGGTCAAACTACAACAATTAATAAGATGTTTCGTGTCTGACACCCAGGGTTACATCCCTTCTGGCAATTAAGTTATTTTATGTACACTATAAAAACAATTATAATATAATTATGAACGACTTAAAAGAAATATTTGAAAATTCGTTTGTATGTTTGAATATATAAGGGGAATCTACTGAGTTCGTCGTAAACTCCTACATAACATTTATTCCTGTTACCCGAAAATACGCTTATATAAATTAGGATGAATTCGTTCAATGTTCATTGACTTTGTATGTTCCCATGTACAAAAAGGATAACTACAAACGATATAAAAACCACAAATAACTCACAAGAATTAATGTTTAAAGGCAAATTGATTGTTTTGTTGTTTTCTTTTTATAGCATGTGCACAACAAGGGTAGTTTGTTGACAATTTATCATTATAGTAATTTGTATATGTTAAAGTTTATTACATATTTTCAGTTCAGAAAAAAAGTTGTCCGTTCTTAAAGGAATTCTACATAAATAAAGTAACGATGTGTATTCGTTATAGGGTTAATCGGGTTGAGAAGACTGACTGGCATATTATGTTTTTTTCAACGCTCGAGTAAATAAGTTATATCATTCGTGAATTGAGAAATTAGATATTTCAGTTATTACATGTATATTTAATTGTATTTTACGGTTTTCGTATCGCACTATGATAAAGCCAAGCCAATAGTCTGTGTTATAAATTAAAGGCCACTGGCCATACATATGTAATATACATTAACAGGGAAGACACGAATGTTTTGTTTGCGTTGTTATTAGCTTTTTTCTGAATAAATGTTTCCTTATTCATTGGTAATTGCTTGCTGTAAAGTATACACGTAACATAATTATTAATTCAAGTTTAAATCATTTCGTATTAATAATTTATACCAGTCGTTCATTTTCGAAACACAAAAAGACCAATTATAAAGGTAATTACTTCGAATCGCTAAATACATCTTGCACATACAAAAGACATGGTATTTACAATCGATACAGTAGAGTTAGCGATTGTGTTCCGCAAGGTTGC
>VMBQ01010184.1:0-28692 GCA_007657795.1 Dreissena rostriformis | reverse complement strand
TGAACACGCCACATATAGGTATACAGTTTCAAGTCTATTTATACAACAATAAAAAAGGTAAACAAGAGGTATGCACTGGTAGAATGAAAATACAAAGGTCAAGCTGTATGGTTTCATACATAATTGTGAACTAAAATCGATGAGAATGTTCACCAGTTTATTAACAACTATTTGTGGAAAATCTGACAAAAAACTTAATTTAGCCTCGCTCTGTGGAAAGGGGGTTTAGTACCTGTGCGTAAAGTGTCGTCCCAGATAAGTCCGAACAGGCTAATCAGGGACGACACTTTCCGCGTTTAAGATATGTTTTGTTTTAAGAAAGTGTCTTCTTAGCAAAAAATCCAGTTAAGAGGAAGTGTCGTTTCTCATAAGCCTGTGCGGATTACACAGGCTATTCTGGGATAACACCTAACGCCTTTTAACAGAGCGTGACTATATTAAATACTTCAGTGTTCGTGCAAAGCAATGGGTCAACTAGTTGGGGTGAAGCATCGGAGTAAAAAGTAATAAAAGGAGATACATATTATTGTAGACGTACATTTTATATGACACAACATCTAACAATATAACAATTTATTATTTGTATACTCCAGAGTGTATAAAAAAAATATTTTAAAATAAAAGTTTAGATCTTAAATCAATTAAGTATGTTCATGATTATTCTTTTAAAATGAGTTAAATTACATACCTTCGGTAAAATATGGGGGATTAGTTTCAACCTCTGATGTTCAAAAGGCAGAAGAAAAAAATGAAAGTGATTGTAAAAAATAATTGGGCACATGATCGAATAAGGTTTTTAATCCAAATGAATCCTCAAAAATTGTACAGTTGTACCTTTGATCAATACAACACATGAACTCGCTGAACATATCGTAGATAAACACGAAACCAATGCACAAACATTTTCACCAAACAAAAACAACAGCAACGCATCACTCTCGAAAATAAACCTCTGATGCGTACATATGTGTGTCGTGTTCTGAGAAAACTGAACAAAATGCATGTGCGTCAATTGTCATCCCAGATTAGCCTGTGCAGTCCGAGCAGGCTAATCAGGGACGACAATTACCGCTTTTATGGAATTTTTCGTTTAAATGATGTCTCTTCTTAGCGAAAATCTAGTTTAGGCGGAAAGTGTCGTCCCGGATTAGCCTTTGCGAACTGCACCGGCTCATCTGGGACGACACTTTACGCACATGCATTTTGCCCAGTTTTCTCAGAACGCGACACATGTAACCTTATTCCACAGGGTTTGGTATAAAAACAATCTCACAGTGGTGTATAATGTTTTCATTTTGTCACGGTATCGAACTTAAGCGGGATGGTGAAGAGATGATTGGCGGCCCGGTTGGCTCAGTCGAAAGAGCACTCCCCCTGTAAGCGAGGTGTCCCGGGTTCGAGTCCCGGGTTCGAGTCCCGGACTGGCCGCATTTTTGTCTCCACCCGGTGACAATGGCGCCCAACGTGGGACCGTTGCGCTTGTAAGTTCTCCGAAGGTTCGAAAGAACCTGCCCGTGGGGTCGTCGGGATCAGTAATTCACTGCTCTGTGTCTCGAATTCGAGGACGAATTACAATTTGGAAGGGGAGAATGTCACGGAACCGAACTTAAGCGGGATTGGTGAAAAAATGATTGGCGGCCGGGTTGGCTCAGTCGAGAGAGCACTCGCCCTGTAAGCGAGATGTCCCGGGTTCGAGTCCCGGCCTAGCCGCACACTTTGCACCACCCGGTGACAATAGCGCCCAACGTGGGACCGTGGCGCTCGTTAGTTCTCCGTAGATTCGAAAGAACCTGCCCGTGGGGTCGTCGGGATCAGTAACTCACTGTTCTCTGTCTCGAATTCGAAGACAAACTAAAATTTGGAAGGGGAGAATGTCACGGAACCGAACTTAAGCGGGATTGGTTAAATTATGTTTGGCGGCCCGGTTAGCTCAGTCGGGAGAGCATTCGCCCTGCAAGCGAGGTGTCCCGGGTTAGAGTCCCGGACTGGACGCACCCTTTTCACCACCCGGCGACACATAAGTTACCTTAGTCTATAGTATGAAAAATGAATACAAGTGGTGTTTTATGTTTTCATTTGGGTGACCAGACGAATTTTGTTATGGCGACCGAGTACCGAACTGTTGTATATAGCTGTGGTACGACCGCCATGTTTTACGAATTTTATTTCTTAAATCGTGCTGAATTGATTTTCCTCTTCATCCGTTCACGATTCGTCGTAGATAAGTCGTTGTTTAAGAAATATGCAGTCCCGGATTACCTTCTTGGCAGGGTAGGCAACTGCCTATGGGCCCCGCGACTTTTAGGGGCCCCATGAGACTTTATTTATTTCTGGATTAATAGTTAAATACGTAAATATACAGACTACATCGATTGTTTTCTTAAATTATAAATCGTATAATTATAAGTTATTGTCATTACGGTATTATAATTACATTTTTTACCAATAAAAGGGCATTGTCTTGCCAGCCTTGGCACTGATAGGCTTCTTTAAACGAGTAAAATCGACTAGGCTCTGACGTTCTATAAGGAACTAGGCTAACTAGGGGCCTTGGACATGGGTCCCAAACGTGTTATTGCCTATGGGTTTCGACGGTGCCTACTCCGGCGTTGGATATATAGAAAATGTCGATCCTCATTTTCTCGATTCTGCGCTCTAGTAACGGCAGGCAAACTGTGAACATTTTCAATAATTCCATGCGACATTCTTGAAACCAGAACACGTAGACGAAAGGGTCTAGTATGCAATTCGCCGTCGAGATGATATCAAGACCCCATCGCAATGCGACGTGCGAAAGATTTAGCTTAATGACCAACAGGTACCCAAGTGACGTCAAAATAATTATGACTAAATACACAAACACAGCTGATGTCGCTTTATATTGTTTCACTGACACATGCTTTCTCCTTGACAGTTTGACTTCGCATTTTATTATTAAAAATATTTTTATGTAGCATAGCATCGATATTAGAATGGTGATTGCATTTATCGCAACGTACATATTGTTAGGTATTTTGTTACACTTGCCAGTGACGTCATACAATGAAAAATCTTCTGTTTGTAAAAAGCAAACCAGAAACCGGAGACTGAAATAAACCAGCGTTGCCGTTATCCACACGCAGTAGGCAATTATTTTTACCAGTCTTGAAGATACGCGGCGGAGATAAAAGTTTGGATCATAGAAAAGGATCAATCGCTCCAATGCCATCATCCCCACCGTCAGATACGCTAGAAATGCGCCGTTTATTGACGTCACCTGTACGAGGATGTTCATCGTATCATTGGACATAAACTTTCGCAGTGAGAAGCCACCGGCAGCAATAATGTCTTGTACTATAAGTCCATTAGAAAGAAATCTGAAAAGCAAACTTGCAATCAATTTAAGCTTTATGAACGTATATCAAAATATAGAGTAATAGTAAGAAATTCAATGAACAAGTAAGATTTTCAAAAATCTCTAATGGGTACTATGGGCAGTAAGTTTGCCCCACTAACAACATATTACTTTTTATATATGTTATGAAAGGGCGTTAATGGTCAGGTTATAAGGGAATCATCTTAATTAATTCAAAACGTTAACAAAGCCAGTAGATGTATATTGATGTACTCATTTTAGGGAAACTATATTTTTAAATTAATTAAAATATTAACACGATTTATTCCAATTAACTAATAATAACTACATATGTCTTCATGTACTGATATTGCGATATTGGATTTTATATCTGACGATTTCAAATTTAAACGAAAAAAAAATGTCTATAAAACAAATCTGATGATTTTGCTTTTGATACTCTAAATGTATTTTAACTCAATCCTGTCGAATAAAGAACAAGAAAATGAAAACTAATACCGGTAGCCATCAGTGTAATGTGGTATATTTGTACATGGTTTCCTGCACACGGATAACTGCTATTTTTATTGACTTAACAAATTAAACTCGTAGACCAGATGACTTAATTGCGCTATCATTTTAATTTTTTAATCAAATGCCTCTTAAATGTCGACATGTGTATTCAAATGCACGTTATGTCTCGAAATCTATCTCGTGTTCATATGTTACCGGTATATATTGCTACAGTATGGAGTGTGATAAAGGTGAAGGCTGTGTTTTGCATTGGAAATGTCATAAAAACGCTTTTATTAATGATGGTGCAGTTTTGGATATTATTTATTTAGAATTTGTAAGATAAAATCTACTTTAAATCTAAGGAGTGAAGTAATTATATGTTGCATTTATTTGTTTAATTATTTATAAGGGATCATAATTATACTTCAGTTGTTGCTTGTGACTACATTCGAAAAATAGGCGTTCAGTTGATTTCACGGGTTTCACTGCAAAAGTTACATACGTTTGCATTTAAATTGATTATTTTTTTGCAAGTATTCTGTTTATGTATCGGTACTTGGTATTGCTTAATGTTTTGTTAATTGTTGNGAAAGAAGACAACAACTTAGATTTTGAATTAATCCGTGCATTGCGAGATTCGATTTGGCGAAACGGCAAATCCTCCATACACACGTTTATAATGTTGGTTCCATCCGCGTTCGTTGATTGTACAAACTCTAAGTTGCAAAAATAGGCGTTCCATTTCTTATTATATAACGCAGAATTCATATTAAAAAAATCCACTTTGTCTTCGACAAATGCAATCAGGCGACAGAAAAAGGTCTTGGTAATTGGAACCGCTTTAAAAGGTTTGTCATCTTTCAACTGAAAGATAAGAGCCATATTGGGCGAACATTCAGGGATATTTCTTTCTTTGTCTTTGACCAGCCTGGTCAATAAGTCAACTGGAAACACGTCACCATCCATCAAACTTAGCTGACATTTTATGGTCGCACCGTCGTATACAGCCGTCTGTTTCCCTTCTAAGAACGTGTGGAGTTTCGCTGGATCGAGCTGATCGATATAAACTCGAAGATATAAAGCAAAATAGTCCAATTTGACGCTATCAGTTGTGTTTACCACATTCGCTCCCCTTAATATTATGGAGCTACTGTGTACGAAAGCGTTGAAATTGAAGTTCATTTTGTCCATAAACGTATTTCGTCTAAAGTGGTATTTCGAGGCAATACAATTGGATATTCAAGGAATAGCTTGACAAATATATCGTAAAACTTGGTACTCCATTCCGTGATTGGATAATAGCATTTGGCATTTGAGCCAAGCACCTGGCCCACTGGACAATGGATGTTTCGGCAATTGAGATAATTCTGAAAAAAAAATCAGAGCGAAATAAGCTGTTAAAGTGGTGACTTTTGCAGATATCAAGGATTAATTTATATTTAAGAATAAAGAAATTCCAAAGACATTATCAGTAGACGTATTCATATTAACACCAGGTTGTCTTTAATTTATTATTTAAGGCAAGTTACCCATTTCCTATACACTACGAGATAATTGATACAAAACGACAATACAAATAAAACTTATAAAAAAAGGAAGTCACCGCCTTTGGGCGGTCAATGAAGAGCGTGTTGTGCTTAAATCAATTGATTTGCGCGCCGAAATTTAAATTTAGCCCAGAGATAATCACTTACCCATGCGCGTAAATAAGCATCAACATCATAGTAGTGTTATTCAAATTAAAAAGCAATATTTGAGAATTCAAATTCGGTTTTATTTAAGATAGTTTGTTCAATTGTTTAATTTGTGCAAGAGCAATATAATAACAAAGTTCTCAACGTCCATCATATGAGGCAAATTGTCACGTTTCTTAGATGTTATAGAAATTGCCATAAGTGGCCTGTTACTTTATTTTTAACTAATAAGGTAAAAAAAAAACAATTTTTTAAATGAACATGGCTTTCATGTACGAATAACCGTTTCATTAAACGATTTTTTTGTAGTTCTCACGCCTACCAAATTTGTCGCCAATCACATTATGTCCACTTCAGCATGTAAAAATAAGAACCTTTACGAAACATTTTGGTTATATCATATTTAAATACATAAACATATATGCATATACAACCCTAAAACCACGTGCTTGCATTTCAAATAAAACGATTGTCTTTCTCTGCATTGACAAGCAACATATATACCTACCATTGTACCATTCGAAAATATCTCGCATGCTTTATGAAGCATCAGGGCCCTAAAATTAGCGACAAAATTCGCCCGGTTAAACATAATGACGAAATTCGGAGAACCTCTTTTGTTGAAGACATCGAACAAGAAATTTGTGCACTGCCTTTGAAAATCGACATGGTGACGTTTTGAACAGAGAAAACAGAAAATATTCTTGAAATAAATCTTTTTTTCCGATTATACTCTGGTGGATGTAAGCCGATTCGAACGAGCTAGTACACAAAGAGTCAACCATGCGTAGGTCAAGGTCCATGCCCTTCAGCCATGCATTGTATATCGGGTCCAAGTCATTGAAATATTCTATTGGACAGCTTTCAATACGCGAAGCGGAGCATCTTTTCTTCAAGACATAGTATATGTCATCGTGCATGTATCGGAAATATACATTTTTCAAAAGCTCCGGCTGCAAAAACGATACGAGCGTATCTATTGCATACATATCCTGTAAAACAAATCCAAGATCCCATGGTTTACCGTCGGTTGCACCGTTGCAAATAGCGCACTCATCGTTGACATAAATCTTATGCCTGCTGGGTGAATAGAGGGGTAGCAGGTGGCCCCATGGGTAACGTTCGAGGTCAGCGCATTTGGTGGTGTTGTTACATGTTGTGACCATGTAGAATCCAGGGGTGGCTGAATGCAGAGGCGGGCCGTGGTCGAGGCATTCTTCCTTTTCCTCCTCACCTCAGTTGCGCTTAACGGGGACGAAATCTCACCCGGAAAGCAGCAGTCATTGTAGCGGCCACAGTCGGCATCGCACGAGCGCTCTGAAACAAATATTTGATTGTTCGCCGTTTTATACAGAATTGCAGTCATATCACAGCGGTAAGTTAACATACTCACTATTTTCCTTGGTGCACATAACTGTCTACGACTTAGAACTGTACTTCTTCGAAACAGTTTGAGTACAAGAGAGCAATTAATACATTTCGTGGGAATACAATAACGAAAATGTTTATCAACAGTATCCGGTGCAGGCCAACTATTCTGAAGGCCCGTTCTTCCGAATTGCCAATATTCGGACGGCCCGAAGATTTAATGCTATTTAAGTTTCGTACGAAATTCACGTTTTAATAATAAGTTAAATTTAAAATCTCACAAAGCGCCTTTTTTCATAGATTGTTTTAAGACCATTCGATTTAGTACGAAGATTGTGTCAAAATATCGTAGACATATTGCACATCTCTGCTATTTGGTGCATCAATTTTTGAAAACAAATATTTAAAATATCACGTACCACTTTGGGTTTTCAGCCAGAAATATGATCTCTTTGATACGTGTTCGAGAACTTTATCAGTAATTACTGTCTACAATGTTATAGGGAAGCGCCCGTACTGACATAAATTTGGTCCATCGTGACCTGTTCATTTCATATGATTAGTACGTGTAAATTGTTTTAGTGCTCGGCAATCGGCTTAGGAACTTTGATGACATGTTTGGAACCTCCAACAATGACAAGAAATGTTACATCATAAAAACGAAACATTACTTAAACACAGTTTTGGACTTAATTAAAAAGTAGAAAAATATACGTGTTTACAATTCGGAATACATTTTAATATTTGGTATTACTTTTAGAAGATTATATTTCAGAAAATCCATTAAACCAAAATGAAATCAACGAATTGAACGAAACGAAAAATTATTATTATTACTTATTGATAGATAAAATAAAAGGAATATTATTACGATCACAGTCAGAATGGATTTAAGTGGCCGAAATAAAACGAAATATTTTTTCAACTTGTTGAAAAAACGTGTTGGAGAAAAAACTAAATAAAAGACGAAATAGGGGCAATTTTTAACAACACAAACGAATTTCTAATACATATTGCAGGTTACTACGAAAACTGGTATCAAGCAGATCACAAAATCGATGTTTCAGAATATCTTTCCTATGTTCAAAAATGAATGCAATATAATTTAGAACGATAATCCAAACAATTTAAACAACATTCTATCAGACTATGCATGTGCGAGTGCCATTAAGGAAATAAACGATAACAAAAGCCCGGATTCTGATGTTTTGTCAATAGGTTGTAAGTGTTTCTAGATCGACATAAAACCCTTTCTAAATGATTCTCTCAACGTCTCTCTTGATAATAATCGCCTGACATATCTACCGCAACAAAGTAAAATTACACTTTTACCGCCAAAAAATGAAACGATACATTATCCTTAAATAACTGGATACCAGATTTACTCCTACATGTTGACTATAAAATCGCCTCAAAAAACGAACCAACGTGATTAAAATGCCTTTAAAACACAATTAAAAGCAATACGCAAACTGGCTTATTGAAAGGTCGATATATTGGGGGGGGGGGTAGATTTTTAGAAAAGGTACCTTCTTATAACTGTTCCAAAATAAAATAGGTGTTCGACAAGGCTATCCGTAATCACATTAAGATATTTAGAGATATATCTTTAGATGCATTAAAAGCTGTTCATTCAAGAAAACGAATTGATTATAAAATTATATAGCTCGATGCTTACACCGAACGGAGGAAACATTATTTTCAAATGCAACATAAAGAGAGCAGATGTTGAACAACTAAAAAATCCGTCAATATGTTTGCAACACATTCTGGACGCCTGGTGTATAACAGAATATAGCGCAAAGATAGATACAATTTCAAAACAAATAATATGGAACAATTCGCCTCAACAATGTAAAAATCACATTTTTGTGTGTGTGTATGTAATGGCATAATAGAGGTATACAATTTGTAGAATATTTTTACGATTTTCGAAATAAAACATTTTATTCGTTTGAAAAACAACAAGATTGATATGATATTTACTAAGAGTATATTTTCAACTTTTACTCACTCGTAAAGAGCATCCCAGTAGAATGGAAACAATCTCTTTCACTCGGACAAATATCATATACAACACCAGAACACTTTGTGGACCACATAACAGTTACAACTAAAACATGTAAAATAGGGTACATCCGTTTACTAAACTCTTATAAATCTACACAAATATCATGTGTTTAAAATTGGAAAGCACTATTTAACACAAACCGAAACGGCAATACCCAACTTTTCTGTCAAGTCCCATCACTTACTGTATATACTAAATTCAGAACTTTCGAGTATAAATAAATCAAACACATATTCAAAATAATGCATATCTGTTTAAGTGTAAACTTGTAAAGTCGTTTTTACTTTTGAAATAATTCCCTTTGTAATCTGAAATGCACAGAAGTAAGAAATGATCATGCTTTTAATGTATCATTCTTTTAGCGAAATATTTTATCCTTAATTGTAAATTCGAAATCATCGCCCCATTATTTCGATAATATATGAGGCTATACAAAGGCTTAAAATAGAGCAAATAATAGCAAACATTAAACTAGAGCTTGTGCGGCAGAGGCCGACGCGTATCCCCACGCCGCATAGATGTTATATTAAAATGCAATTTTGGGTGGGCAAGGCCTATGTTGGTGGGGCCCCGGGGTGGGTAATGTGGACATGGATGGTCGAGATAGACCTTGTTGTTATAAGAGATATTCAGTTATAATTTGAAGTTAATTGGTGCATACATGAAGAAGTTATGTTAAAGCAACATTTTGGGTGGGCGTGGTGTCTCAGGGTTGGTAATGGGTCCATGCATAGTTGAGATTGACCGTATTGTCATAAGAGAAGTTCAGTATGAATACGAAGTGAATCGGTGTAGAAATGAAGAAGTTATAGTAAAAGGCAACTTTGGGTACGAAACAAAATTTGGGTACGAAAATGTTGGGTACGAAAAAAATTGGGTACAAAAAAAAAATTGGGTACGAAAAAAAAATTTGGGTACGAAAATAAATGGATACGAAAAAAAAGTGGGTACGAAAAACAAATTTGGTAGGAAAAAAATGGATAAGAAAACAAATTTAGTAGGAAAAAAAAATGGGTACGAAAAAGGTTGGGTACGAAAAAAAATGGGGGTATGGGGAAGAAGTACCCGTGCACCTCTCGATAAATTTGAAAGAGGACGGGAACCAAGCTGCCTTAATCTTAATTAATGGCCCTGGGGTGGGTAACGTGGACATGGATGGTCGAGATAGACCGTGTTGTCATAAGAGATGTTCAGTATTAATTTAAAGTTAATTGGTGAATAAATGAAGAAGTTATTTTTAAACAAAAAATTTGGTGGGCGTGGTCTATGTGGGCGGGGCGCCCCAGGGTTGGTAATGGGGCCATGCATAGTTGAGATTGACCGTATTGTCATAAGAGATGTTCAGTATGAATTTGAATTAAATCGGTGTAGAAATGAAGAAGTTAATGTAAAATTACTAAAATAACCTCAAACAAATGAGTGAAAATCTCTGACCCGGCCGCATCCCCACCCCCCATTCTCCACTATCTACTCGTACACTATTAGCACTAGAACCTTGAAAGTTACACACGACGGTGAACTATTTAGAATTCTCTGACCCCTGGGTCAAAAAATTATCATGTGCGTCGCATGTTGTTAGTAAAATGAGATTTTGTTTTAACCATTTTACCCATTTATTTACCCATAACTTTTGACCCAGGGGTCAGATAAAAAAATCCGTCACCGTCACCGTCGCACATATGCCCATAGCTTCCTTGTGTGTTAGTTTCAAGGTTATAATGCTTATAATCCTATGAGGAGATAGGGGCCAGGACAGACGGACAGAAAGCGGAGATCAATACAAAAAGCGTGGGGATAACAAACACATACATGGCACAGATGGAGGGAATTCGTAGAAAATCCAGCCGAATGAACACGACAATCTATTCTTAATATAATACGTTTATTAGAATCAATTGAACCTAAACCACCTATTGCTTTCTCCTCCCCAAAAAGCATAATATTCGTAAACAGTATTTCTTTCAGATACATTTGTTAGAACGAATATTCTAAAATCTTTATGTTTATTTGTATGACTGTAAAATATATGTTCTCAGAAATAAAATATCATACAAGAATAACTATTTGGAACGTAATAGACTATGGAAGTACATGTATATATTTTGTATGAGTATAACTTTGGCAAGAATGTAACTTTTTGTGCACTAAATATTTGAAAACAGCGGCAGAAAAAATACTCTAACTTGAATAAAGTTTACAATGTCCTTACCAGTACAACATGCCGCCCAGTTGTCGGGTCCTCTAGTCCTTAGGAGGTCCGATCTGTTGGACAAGCACACATCCGTCCCCGGGCAAAGGTTTTGTCCGTGATTGCGGAATATAGCTAACACCGTTTCCTTTACCGAATCTGCGTTAACTTCGTTTGTAACTCCGAAAAGAGATTTCTTCGCAAACAATATTACTATTAAAAACGTCACGAATTTCATGTTGTCTTTCATGATGATGGGAAATAAGCAATAAGCTGATTGGTTTGCCGTCGTTTAACGATTTTTTGCTTGCTCGTTCACTATAATGTTAGCTGGACAACGCCCAGTCTTATATATGTCACGGAATTAAGCAACACTTCTCTGTTACCAACTGTATCATTCTTATTCCGAGGCTATCGAATTGTCAGTTTGCTTAACCTAATGTGCTTTCGTGTAAAAATGTTTTTGCCATTGCACAAGATTAACATTGTACAGAAAAAGCTAGTATGTGTGCATATGTAATTAGACATTACAAGTGGAAAAATGGTTATCACTTTAAGTGACGAATTTTCCCCCAAAATGTTGTGCAACAATGCCCTTTTTGCTGACTAGATACTGTTCAATAACTACCAAATGCGTTCACTTATCTTTAAATTGCTATATCAATAAATGTGATTTATACCGAATCCCTTCAACACCTATGGGGTTGGTCCTTGTTTTAACACGTTTGAAACACAGACTTTTGATGATGCCACTCAAGTCAAACAGTGTATAAAAAGAATGAAAATCGACATAGCCACAAACCTCAGAGTTAATCAAAGGCTTTAAACACTACATGTCATTACAGCAATCAAAGTAAAGTGTCAAGAACTTGTCAAAGAAGTGACAAATACCACACAACCGCGCATGTCGTTCTTTTAAAAGTAAAGTCAATGTCAGTTTTAGGTATGAATTTATAAACATGATGAGCTTCGCATTTGGCTAGGGGAGGCTGGGGAAATGTGGGACTGGTAAGGGCGGGGCGGCGTCTGGTCTTGTGTTGCGGGAGTTGCAGGGGTCAGAAAGACAGACATACAGGAAGACAGGCAGAGAGACAGGCAAGCGGACAGACAGACAGGAACACAGACGGAGACACATACAAGCAGAGTAAAATGATGAGCTTAAAACATATCTCTTTCATGCAAACAGACAACAAACAATCGCAAAATTGATACGATGCAATTTGGAATGCCCTAAAGTGTTTCGTCCTGGTCATGCATTGGCACAAACAATGTCAATAACTATCACAATATCGACTTCTTAGAAATGAATTATCCTTATAACATATTTTATTTGATTTATTTGACAGAGTGTGAAGTATCCACAGTAATGTTCTAATTAAAATGGGTTCACACACACAAACACGTGCAATGGTTTGGGGTTTCGCAGTTGAAAAGGCATCAAGGTATCACCTTAACTGACGATTTTCACGCTGTGTGTGTGCATTATATAAAAAGATACATTAACGTGTTGTGTTTTTTGTTTTCTATTACAAGGGCATTATTCGCGTCGAAGTAATATTTATTAGGGTTTTAGCGTTTATGACGGAAATTTGAATACTCATATATAATTACATATACCAATAGTGTTTATTCAGCGTTTTCAACAGTAGTTTAGTCATATTTCGACGGTCAGTAACCCCTCTCATACCTTTCCTGACGATCAGTTAACCCACTAACTTTCCTGGGAAACATACCAATACACGATCGACAAGATCCAACAATAAAACACACATTCGAACAATACCTTTTTGCAGTTACACTGTCAGATAAGAGATATTCATAACATTTGTAAAACAGAGTCTAATTTTTGTAGTGTGCCTTAAACATTATACAACTGGCCTTCAGTCTAATGTGGTTATCATAGCAAAAGATAACTGGATAGCTTTTTCCAGCTAGATACCTTCCATTTAAGTATTTATACTGGTAACATGTGTCATACCACCAGCCCCCTCCGTAGTGATTGTGCAAAACTGTTTTTTTTTATCTTGCCCAAATAATAAATGATAAATGATAACCATTAAAGTTGTTTAGTTTTCATATTTTCAGTATATTCGGTAATAAATTTTAATGGGTATGTCTACCAGGTAACTACAAGTTACTAAACATAACGCAAGTAGATTGATCATCATCGTCACGTGGTAAACTCAGGAATGCAAATTGTGCATTCGTAGTGAATTGTATATAGTTTATACATAAGATGATCAATCTACTTGCGTTATGTATAGTGTATATATCGTTATGTCACCTATTTTCGCGATGTACTTTCGATTTCACATCGCGAAATTTTATTACCAAATATACTGAAAATATTTACTTTTTTTCAGGTAATGTTATATACCAGTCGTGATATTTTAATCAATATAAACTAACAATTGTAAAAAAAATACGGTATTTTAGAACTTTTTTTTTCGTCATTCGTGGTTTTAAAAGAAAGATTCATGTATAGTTACCATATTGGTTAAAACTAATCGTTTTATGCTCCTTTAATGGGGAGCACATAAACCAGAAAATAACACTTACACTAAGAGTGTACACATGTAGCACTGTAGAGATCCCTTATTTGGTACTTTACAAAAATGTTTGTGATCTTCATATTACTTGGTAGAAATGCTGCATTTTTTATATATTTGTCGACGTCGTGATCTAAGGTACTGAAGGCATTACCAACTGGGGAATAGTTCGGACCCATTTGCCAAATACTAAGATGAAAGAAAAGACAAATCGCTGTTTTCTTTTAAGATAGGATTACATTTCGAAACTTGCGCGAATGCGGGTTTCAATCAGCAAACGTAGCCAGTAAAATAATAATGAACAGTGGCCCTTTCATAGTATCGAGTTGTTTATTAGATATCACATGACATACCCTTTCTTAATGTCGTATTATTTATGAGATATCACATTACATACAATTATATATCACATGATATACCATTAGATACAACATGACATACAATAAGATATTACATTACATATCATTGGATATCACATGACATACCATTGGCTATCACATGACATGCCATTAGATAATACATGACCTACCATTAGACATCACATGACATACCATTAGGTATATCTTGACATACAATCAGTTACCACATGACATATCATTAGACATCACATGTCATACCATAAGGTATAACATGACATACAATCAGTTACCACATGGCATACAATTAGCTATGACATTATATACCATTAGATATCACACGACTTACAATAAGCTATCACATGATATGCCATTAGATTCCACATGACATACCATTATACATCACATAACATGGCATAAGGTATAACATTACATACAATCAGTTACTACGTGACATACCATTAGATATCACGTTACCTGACATTGAATTCTTTCAATCCTTTCAGCTTAAAATAAGTTTAAAGAAAAAGGAATCGTTATGGCGGTCCCTACGTGAACAATGTAGACTTTATTTTTCGTTTTAATTGGAGATTTTATGTTAAATTACATAGGGATGGGAATTTATATTTATTATACCACCAGACTGATATCTGCTGGATAGTAAGATGCTTGATATAAAAACAATTGTATCACGTCAACAGGGTTTAAATCAGTCAATGTTTGCCGGTACGTCATTTTACTCGGAATAAACTATAAAGCCATCATTCTAGGTAAAATATCGTCAGATTCAACGAAACAAACAATTTGATATAAAGATATAATATATTTTAAACACTAATAGCTCTTTTACTTTAAGACGCAACGAGGGGGCAGTAACCTATTGCTCTTTATATAGTAACTAAAACACAAAGCAGCAGTAGATCAACTGTTTGCAACTGTTCACATAAAATGTGGCGTGTTCTGAGAAAACTGGGCAAAATGCTTGTGCGTAAAGTGTCATCCCAGATTAGCCTGTGCAGTCCGCACAGGCTAATCAGGGACGACTCTTTCCGCCTAAATTGGATTTTTGCTAAGAAGAGACTTCATTTAAACGAAAAATGTCATAAAAGCGTAAATTGTCGTCCCTGATTAGCCTGTGCGGATTGCACAGGCTAATCTGGGAAGACAATTTACGCACAAGCATTTGCCCAGTTTTCTTAGAACACGACACAAATAACCATACAACGACAAGATTTTGTTGTTATAATTTAGAATTTCATAAATAAAAATACATATGTATATGAATTGAATCAACGTTTCGGCTTAACTAACTTTTCCAAAAATAAAATAAAATGTGGAAGCTATTACGTCATATGAAATAGCGTACACTCGCAGAAATGAACATAACAATTATAGATGTGTATCAGATAAACAATATCATACTTTTAAAAGTATTGCTTTTGGATTATATATATAATACAAATATTTCCGTTATTAATAATGAATAATTGTTAATTATTGTTGCATGTTGTGGATTTGCAAAGGTTCGTACTCATGTTTGAATATGAGCCTCGCTCTGTGAAAAAGGGGGTTTAATGCATGTGCTTAAGGTGTTGTCCCGGATTAGCATGTGCAGTTCGCACAGGCTAATCAGGGACGACACCTTCTGCTTTTATTGTATGTTTCGTTTAAAGGATGAATGTCCTTGACGAAAATCCAGTTTAGGCGGAAACTGTCGTCCCTGATTAGCCTGTGCGGACTGCTCATGCTAAACTTGGACGATGGCAAACAGCGTAGACCCAGATGAGACGCCGCGTGATGCGGCGTCTCATCAGGGTCTGCGCTGTTTGCTTAAATACTGTAAGCAGATACATTAAACCCCCTTTACACGGAGCGCAGCTCTTATATATTTGCATAATTATATACTCTGATACAACTAAGCAAACAGCGTAGACCCTGATGAGACGCCGCATTATGCGGCGTCTCATCTGGGTCTACGTTGTTTGCCCAAGGCTCTATGGTTCCTGACTCCGAAACAGGTTGTTCTAGGACAGCATAATGATGGTTGAATGAGAAATTGTTATTCATTGCACTAAAAATTAATGTGGTTAAGGACCACAATGGAAATGACAGATTAAGTTCTCTTTTTTGTGTCATCCTTGGTATGATGTTAGTGACATGGTTTCATTTCTCATACATGTTTATTGGTTTATCTATCTATCTATCCATCCATCCATCCATCCATCCATCCATCTATATATCTATCTATCTAAAAGTGCTGAGCGCTTTCACAAGTTTCACATTTAGCACTCAAACAGGCAAATGTGTCGTGTTCTGAGAAAACTGGGCAAAATGCATGTGCGTAAAGTGGCGTCCCAGATTAGCCTGTGCAGTCGGCACAGGCTAATTAGGGACGACACTTTCCTCCTAAACTGGATTTTCGCTAAGAAGAGACATCATTTAAACGAAAAATTCCATAAAAGCGGAAATTATCGTCCCTGATTAGCCTGTGCGGACTGCACAGGCTAATCTGGGATGACAATTTACGCACAAGCATTTTGCCCAGTTTTCTCAGAACACGACTCAAATGTTTATAATTAAACACCTTCCGATAAACAACAATCTGTTGTAATATTATTTATTATGAATTCACTTGTTAACGCAAGAAAAAACATTACTAATTTAAAAATGTAAAGAAATTCACCGAAGCATGTTAAATGTCTTTGATATAAATACGTTTTTAATGAGGTTTTGCCATCAATAACGGTAAATAACATTCTAACAGAAGCATTGAACCAAACACGAGTGTTCTCTTGACATAGAATAAGCAACAATACGTGCATATTGGTAAGCATCCAAAGACGTCAAATGAAATCCAATCTTATAGACATTGCGTGTTAGTAAACATGTACTACTAGCAAAGTTAAGCTGGATATTTAAACAAAACTTTCTCTGTTCGACTCCCTAGTGGTACCAATTATTTTATATACAGCTGAAATATGGGGAATTTACAACATTGATGAAGTTCACAAACTTCATTTTAAATTTTTAAACTATTCCTGGTGTGCGCTCACAGACTTCTTATGCCGCTGTCCTATGCGAACTAGGCAGATTTCCCCTCTCTATTATATACAAACAACGTGCACTTAGTTATTGGGTTAAAATCAAACAAAATCCTGAATCTCTTATGCACACTGTTTGTAATGAACAATGTAATCTTTACCATGATTGTATTAGGGATAATAATAACAATAACAAAACTATGTGTAGTGCCTTTGTAAAACAACAATAAGAACATCTAGGACACGGACTTTTATTCAATGATTTAATTAACAATTTTAATTATTCAAATGATATCAACCACAGATTAAAAGGCCAATTTATCCAAAAATGGCACGATACAATATTTAACCAACCGAAATTAGAATACTTTATAATGTTTAAGACTGAATTCGCGTATGAAAAACATTAAGATTGCATCAATTCTAAAAATCATACACAAAATTAATCAAGATTTAGACTTAGAACCCATTAACTTGAAATAGAAACGGGTAGATATAATAACATTCCAAGAGACCAACGCACATGTAAACTATGTAACTCAAACCTTGTTGAATCTGAATATCACTTCTTGCTAACTTGCCCAATCTATAAAGATCTACGAACAAAATATTGTATTCGATCAAACTGGCCAAAATTAACGAAATTTAAAAACATACTCTCTTGTCAACATAATAAAGTCATTAAGCATGTTGCCAGATTCATAACTGATGCCATGAAACTCCGCGAGGAAAAATTACACGCATTTGCTGCTTCTTAAACAAATATTGTATGTAACCCTAATTATATTGTCTATATATTACTTGTTTGCTCTTTTCTTTTTGTTGTTGTTGTTGTAAATACGTACACGTTTGAACATAATGTTTGAACACTTTCATTGTAGTTTGTGTTTGTTTATTTGCATGATTGTATTTGTATTGTACTGACGCACTTTGATTATACTTTGTTTACTTGTATGTAAAGGGTCAAAGGCGTTTTGCCGATATACCAGTCTTTGAAATTGACATTCCTTGTTTCAGTTTTATAAACAAGATGTCAAATAATAGGTTTACAACGAAAATGCCATGTTTCGATATGATACACCAATGACAGATATATAGGATCTGACATGAGTTGTCATACCATACCATATTTTATTACACGAGTTCAGGAATTTTGTAAGTAAGCGAGCCTTTGGCGAGCTTACTAACGAATTTCCTGGACGAGTTTAATAAAATATGGTATGATATGACACCGAGTGTCAGATCTTTTTGTATCACATGCTTTAAAACTAAATAAAATACATCTTAATTGACCAAACAAATGCTGATAGATCTAAAAGTTGTTTACTTGTTGACGACGTCATTTCACCAAAACAAAGCAATGCGATTGGTTAGTTATTGATTCTGTAGCCAATGAAACCGCTTAAAAATGTTGGGAGTACGCATGTGTAATATACAAAATACGTAATGTCTGTATTACATTGAAAACAAGGTATAGCACGTGATACAGTTTTTTTTTCTTGATTTGGGGAAAGAGCATGGACTTCAATTTTTGGCTGAAAAATATCAACAAAACTGAGAAAGGGGAAACACATTTCTAAGGAAAACTTGATTTTGTTTGTAATATTGCATTATTTAAAAGAAATTATGTTGGGGGAAGGGGCCTTTCTCTTTGAGTAATTGGCCGGTATAGGGCCTTTGCTAAAGAAGAAAAAAAAACACCTGCTGTCGCTTTTCTGAATCCTTGAGGCTGCATTTGTGATCAAGCTGCCTAACACGTTTTTATAACAGGTATAATAGGAAAATACGTGAATGGATTATAAACGAACTTATATATACAAGTTTAAAAATAATAGTTTTGTAAAAAATCAACATAGAATGCCAGAACACATTTCGGATATGAATGAAAAGTTTATGGTTAAATAAGACGATAAGTAAAAGATGTTACTTCACAGATTCACCATTTGATATAAATTAATTTCTCGACTAACTTACTGTCACTGGAGCTTGAAACATATGTCATTAGCACAAAGTCTTACGCGAAAATATATTCTTCAAATACTTGCAAAGAAAGGACCACAACACAATTATTAAGGGGGAGTTTCATTTTAATTTTAGAAAACACATCTTATTCAATATACTTTGTTTAACGTTCAACTTGTATGTCCACCTGAATACGAACAAATGGACATTAATGCAATATGTATTGATAAGTATGAGTACTCCTCTTAAACATTATTATTACGGTTAATATGTATTTCCTGCTGTAAATAATTTATTGACACTACTTGTGTAATTATTATTTTAAGTTTTGTAAACTCGCTTACTCATAATTTTATGTGCTTGTTATAATTATGTATATGTTTATTACTGTAGTTATTATATTGTTTGTACTAAAATGTGTCCACATGGGCCATTGGCCTTCTGGAAATGATGTAAATAAAATCTTGAATCATGAACATGAGTGTCATGCGCATTCGATGTTTTTTTAAAGGGGCATATCGACGGCTCCTTCGGTACTTTATTTTCAAGATTTAAAGATCTTTTATTATATATTTATTACATGGTTGCTCTCGTAGGTATCGTTTTTTATAAACACTAAGAAAACTTAACGTTTTTGAAATAACAAAAATCAGTTAATAGTTTAAATCATCTTTTTTTTAAATGAAATCAAGTACCGTTTTAGCATGCACAGTATTGTAAATGGTACTGTAGAGTTTGACACTTTCATTTAAGTGAGCGATTTTTGTAGGAACTATAATCCCACTGGAAGCTTTTATCTAGAAAATATGTTTTGCACTATATTTATCTTTTCGTAACAATGTCATCAATATAGCAGTATTTATTCATATCATCAATTTGGCCCCTTTTTAGAAGTATATTTACTTTAGAATATATTCAAGTGGCTTTAAAGACGTAAAATATCAATACCTTCTGGGGTGTGCGATCCGGTATACCTACTGGATATTGCTTATATGTCTTACCAAAATGCTTTTATATTATTCAGTTAATCAAATTTGGAAGATCTGATAAAGCCATATCAGACTGTACATCAAGCCTACAATTAAGTTCATGTAATTAAAATGGTCATGATGCTGTAGATTTAACCTGATAAAATACGTAGTTCACACATCATCAATGACATTAAAAAAACACCACCATAAAAAACAACGTGCATTAATTGTCATTCTTTATTGGTAAGTTTATTTTTTTGCAATAGTTTTTCATAACAATCCAGTGAACCACATTTTTGAAGGTGCATTACATAAGTGTCCGCGATCTGAAGTGTGCAATAGTTCCCTGAAAAATTAAATGATGTGAAACGATCTGACAAAATGATGCGCATATCCACCCTTTAAGGACATTAAATTTACAATCGTTAAATTCATATCATTGCTTCCTGAGACGATGCGCGGAAACAACCAAACATAAGAACATGTTATAATGTTAATAAATGAGCAAATGAAAAATCATAAGATATGCACAACCTGAAGACATGAGTAGGTCCACACGATAAGGATGATGCATATAACGTTTAACCTTATTGGGATCATTAATTTTGAAATATGTATTTGAGCTCGATTGCATTAAAATCATAAGGCCTATTAAACGCTCTCGAGTGAGATTCCTGGGGTAGACTTATACTTGTCGTCTTTAGAGAGAACGTTGCCGCAGTGGGGATAGAACTAGTGACCTCACGATAGATAGGCGGACACAATATATACTGCGCCAAAGCGATCTCAAACTATAAAACTATCATTCGGATCAGTAATGTACGAGAACTCTCGCGGAAACGAAATATTTGTCAACACAATAATTGCCTGAAAATTTAGTGGAGCGCAACGACCTGAGAATATTTCTTATCTATTAAGATACTGCATATATCTTTTCATCAAAATTGTATCATTCTTGTTAGAGAGTTCGCACGGATACAAAGTATGTGGCGGACGGAAGGAAGGACATACATAGACTAAAAAAGAAATTATAGCGAACCGTTTTGTTCAAAGATAGTTATACACATAACAGCTATTCCACTCAAACCAAAGTTCACAATACCGCCTTAATTGATAAACGTAAAATACGTGATTTATTAATTAAACTGCGTGTTGTTCTGTCTTACAACATACAGGATATCAGCACAAGAGCTCGTCTCCACATATTGCGACATTATCCCTTTCTGACCATACAACATTTCCATTTACTTTTCTGATCCGTTTGCATTTGCACTTATGAACTATTAAATATTTAAGTCGGTATTACATACATCCCATGTTCCAAACTAAATCATTCACGTATTTTATACCGATTGCAAATTTGCGATTAGGCGAGTATTTGTAAATATTTGTTATCAACAATTACAAATAATACATATATGCTTTACAATGTTATTAATGCCAGTGTTTGTGATAAACAAATACAGTAGTTTCATATTTTATTTGAGTGACACATAGTACATACGCACAATAACTAGTATATACAGTTTTAAATCGAAATAAAACAATGAAATGGTAAGTATATTGAATTATGAAATATATCGATGTTTTCAGTACTACCCAGCCATGCAAATGGCTTACGAGTCACTAATCAAACATGGTTAAGTGTAGCCGTCTTATTCCTGCTAAATAGCAAATAGTAAAATAATCAGTGATATGATATAGGATATAGCATTTATGAAAGTCATGTACAATTTTGTATAATAACCATAATAAATTCATATCGTCACACAAAGAATACTTTCTCGTTTTAAGTAGCAATCTTTTATAAATAAAGCAAATTTATATATCACTCGTTTATCCGTCATTAGGCATTTGAGTCTGTCACAATAGTCCATACGAATCAGGTCTGGTATTATCGTTGTGATCGAGGTATAAAACATAAGTCTAAGGGTTGTATAACAGGAACATTCAAATAAGAAGTGGTACTCTGATTCGATTTTATTTGGTTCATGGCACAGTAAACACAGCCTCTCTTCGGGCTTCAGGTGTCGGAATCTCCCGGTTTCAATGCGTAGTGGCAATGTTCCAGTTCTGATCTGCGCAATAAACGACCTGAGGTGTTTTGGAAGGCACATTGTTACGTAATTTTCGCACATATACTGATGTTTTATTTGTCGATAGGTTCTTAGTTTCGGCTGGGTTTCGAGGCCCTGTGTCCATTTGTTGATATCGTTTTTCTTATAGTGTTCGGTGGCCCGACTAAGTAGATTATCTAGTGAGATGTTGCCCATCGACCTGGATGCAAATAAGTGCTGGAGGTTCAGTGAGTCAAATATGTGCTTAATGTCGGAGTTCCAGCCCTTATTGTGAGAGAAGTCCCAATTAAATACCTTCTTTGTTAATCTATCGTCTGGCATCTTAACAAGGCGGTCCCACAGGCGCAGCATCCCTATATGGTGTCTTGCGGTAGTAGTCTGCCATCCCACGTCGCCGTTAATTGCAATATTGGACGCGTGTTTATGAACACCAAGGAAGGCTCGAATCGCCCTATGTTGTATAGTGTCACATTTCGGGTATGTTTTGTAACCCCAAACCCCTGAACTATAATCCATCACAGGAATAACACTGCTGTTATAAAGTTTGGTGTATACGGTAAACGTTAGTCCGTTATATATGCTTGACAATGTTATTATTGCAAGTGTTTGTGATAAACAAATACAAATTCACGTCCAATCATCCATTATTTCCTCAGTTACACTTCCCTTTGTCATGGATGGAAACGCAACAAACATTTTCTTAATTTCTTTCGTACCCGCTTCCGTTATCGATCTGAGAGAGGTCAGAAGGGCAAACAATTGCCCCAGTCTCACCGCCGGAATTTTATAACTCTTGCTCACTTGGTATCTGAGGCATCTCAGCAGCGTTTCTTGGATGTTTAATACTTTAGATGTCTCAGAAAGAATGCAACGATCTGCAAAGAAACAATCAAGACAGTAATATAATATTAGTGATTTCGTCCCGTTTAAATGCACGTACAATTTCACTTAAGTCACACGTTTACCGAGGTTTCCAGTTGTGTTATAACTCGTCAACATTGAATCTGATCCTTGAATTATATCCTATATTCATTCTCGATTGACGACCCTGACTATGATATCCTATATTCATTCTCGATTCAAGACCCTGACCCTGATATCCTATATTCAATCTCGTTTTTTTTGCGAACACGTCTTTCAAGACATAAATGGCAAGAAAACAGTAAATAACTGTCGGGTAATATTTTATCTATTTAACCCTTATGTTGAGTATAAACCCTTAATCAATTGAAGAAATTTGCCAAGATTCTCAGTTTCGCGCTCAACACTGTGCATAACTATTTGAGTCCCGTTCTGAGAAAACTGGACAAAATGCATATGCGTAAAGTGTCATTCCAGATAAGCCTGTGCATTCCGCACAGGCTAAACCGGCACGACACTTTCCGCCTAAACTGAATTTTCGCTAAGAAGAGACATCATTTAAACGAAAAATTCAATAAAAGAGGAAATTGTCGTCTCTGATTAGCCTGTGCAGACTGCACAGGCTAGTATGGGTTGACAATTTACGCACAAGCATTATGCCCAGTTTTCTCAGAACACGACACATTTAATTGGCAAACTTCTGTTCGTGCGTTCCTTTCAAATATCCTGCATTTTATATAACCAAATATGTTTGTCCGTTCTATTACCTGGTGAAATGACAGTCAGCGCTTTGAGAATAGCCACTTCCTCTTTGGACATTTGCATCTGGTCGATCTTGCGGGACATTTCCGAATGGACCTTCAATGAGTCAATAGAGAACAAGGTGGTGATGTCTTCCGGGGTGAACACTTCGCCGTCCTCTGACATGGAGATCATTGAGTCAGGGTCTATCATAATCCCACTGATGATGTCGCACTCGATCCTGGCTCCTGAATGTAATGCAGAGGTAATACCAGTCTTGTTCGGAGAAAACTGGGCATAATGCTTGCGCGTAGATTGTCATCCCAGATTAGCCTGTGCAGTCCGCACAGGCTAATCAGGGACGACAATTTCCGAATTCACTTCCACTTTTATAGAATTTTCGTTAAAATGATGTCTCTTCTTAGTGAAAATCCAGTTTTGGCGGAAAGTGTCGTCCCTGATTAGCCTGAGTGAACTGCATAGGCTAATCTGGGACGACACTTTACGCACAAACATTATGCCCAGTTTTCTAAGAACACGACACATACATAAATATCATTTTTCAGAGAAGGGTAAGTTTTACCTTATGTCTGAGCGTTTGTTTCAGTTTATTTTCTTTTAACAGTAATGAACGGATTGGCTTGGCATTTTCTGGCAACGTTGCATTAAAATATTAATTCCTTTGCGCGTGTTATCCAAATCTCATTCTTTATAACGATGCTTATTATGTAAATATGAGGACATTTATTACGCGTTTTTTTTAAGTGTTTTTGTTTATTTTGACGGATTTCGACGGAGACATGTGCTCTTCAAGTGGCAACTTCTAGCGTTAAAACCTTGAATAATGTGGAAGTGATGGAAACAATATGGTGTTCCCATATAGACGGGTATAACCAATATAGACGGGTATAACCAATATTAAAAATAGACGGGTATAACCAAAAATTATACGAAATAGACGGGATAACCAATATTATACGAAATAGACGGGTATAACCAAAGTTATACGAAATTGACGGGTATAACCAATAGTATACGAAATAGACGGGTATAACCAATATTATACGGAAATAGACGGGTATAACCAATATTATACGAAAAGAGATGCTCCTAAATACAGTTAACATTTATACATCTGAGATAAGACTGATTATCGAACATTTTCTAAACCATTTTCATTGAATTCATGATCGGTTGTTAAGAAAGGATGAGGACCCTAACACAAAAACTGATCAACAGAAGAAACATTAGCAACCCGGTATACCACGCCCTCGACGATGGGGGCATACTAAAACAGAACCAAAGGAGAAGATAAATTAAGCTTACCGTTAAACGAGTTTACACATCAGTAGTAAACGTTTGCTCGCGTCAGTCCCCTATCCAAATGACTACAAAATGTAAGTGTTAAACACTTGCATTGCATTACTTTTGACGGAGAAGAATCAGAACATAAAATATCTTTCGTTCTGGTATTTTTTCTGAACTCGCGATAAATGTCTTACTGCATATTTGATGTATACTCATAAATGTGTTCAAGACATAAACATATTTACATTTCTTTTGAAAGAAAATCACTTTTATTTTATATATGTCTATTTCGTTTGTAGAAATAATAATTAAACTAAAACACCGTGTATGTTTTTATTTGTATATTGATCGGTAAGATGTCCATTAAAAACTTATTTTGCAAATTTGATTTTTAAGATGTTGTGGACTAATAAATACATTACAATAGAGATAAAACATAAATGATTGTATAATATATATGTGAAGTAAAGAGTAATGTTTAAGAAAGGTTTACTAAATCGTTAATGACAAATGTAAACCTTCTTCTGATATCGAAATAGTTTTGCTTTATTGTTCATGAACCATGTACACTTATATTGAGCTTTTCTGCGTGGACGTCTTGCTAATTTTTCGTCGATTGCAGAGTCTCTGAAGACCCTTTGAAAATTCAATACGCCCAGACTCACATAAAACATACCGCGAACAACGTTATAATATTGTTAAGGTTTAAATGACTTAAACGTACACTAAGTACTCCGTTTAATACAGTAAAATATTTCAAAATTATGGTTATCCCTAAATACTTATTAATAGTCACTTAAAACACATATATCGTTTTTAAAACGTTCAATAAAACATTATTTTGTAGAATTATACAACATTTTCCTCGGGGAAACTTTTAGCAGGCGCAGTAAAATCGTTATGAATGAAATGAATAGGAAGTAACGCTAAACGCATGCGCACTATCGTTTACGAAACTGTCTTGAAATACACATCAAACAGAAGAACGTTGGTCACTTGCCTTACATAAAAGTTTGACGTGGGTCAATAAGAATTCCTCTTTTGATAATGTGTCTGGAGTTTGATTATTCCTAGATATTAAATACAATGTTATCGCAAGTGAGCAAGCATTTTGCTCTTGGAGTTGTATAATCCCAGTACAGAAAAACAAGTATTTGCGTGGGCTCAAGGCTGACTCACTTGGATCATCTGCAAATATTCCTAGGTATTAAATACAATATTATCGCATGTTATCAAGCATTTCGCTTTTGGAGTTGTATAATACCTGTACAGAAAAACAAGTATTTACGTGGGCTCAAGACTTACGAAATTGGATCATCTGCAAATATTGTTGCATTTAAATTAAATTACAACTGTATGCCGTGTTTAACTTTCCTGACGTATTGGTGTTAACAGTTTAATTATCTGAATATTTATTTACCATGCCTTTTGGTGTTTACAGGTTTGACATGTTTAGAGTATAGATAGTGCAAGTTAGCTATACGTCGGTAGTGAGTGGGCAAAATAAACGCTAGTTCCACACATTGTTTGACATTGTTGACTTATTTCAGCGACACACATTTTAAACGGCACATATTGAGCATCTTTGATATGGTAACCTTTGTAAATTTAAAGTACAAAATAAAAGTGAAAAGAGTAATTAAATGTAAATTAAAATGTCATTATACTTTGTTCTTGAATAAGTTGATGGATAATGAGATATTTAAATTTCTGGAGAGGTTAGATGCGCGTTGGTTCCCATTTTTATTAATTGGATTGATACCTAGATGATGCTCAATAACATACTAGTAAATGATAAAATCCTTTTATCACATGCTATACCTTGTTTTCAATGGAATACATTGTAGACATTACGTATTTTTTTTATATTACACATGTGTAATACAACATTTTTAAGCGTTTTCATTGGCTACAGATTCAATAACTAACCAATCGCATGGCTTTATTTTGGTGAAAGGACTTCGTCAACATGAAATGACGTCACGATAGTAAACAACTTTAAGATCTATCAGCATTTGTTTGGTCAATTAAGATGTATTTTATTTAGTTTAAAAGCATGTAATAAAAAAGATCTGACACTCGTTGTCATATCATACCATAATTTATTAAACTCGTCCAGGAATTTCGTTAGTAAGCTCGCCAAAGGCTCGCTTACTAACAAAATTCCTGAACGCGTTTAATAAAATATGGTATGATATGACAACTCATGTCAGATCCTATATATATATATATATATATATATATATAAGAGTTTATGTTGGTACTGGTATTGTTTGGTATTATATAATTGGTTATTGAGGATTTCATTGTAACTATACAATCTTCCGAAAAAGAGGAATTATGCATTGTTTCAATAAGTGTCTTTTTTTAGGAGGGGCGTGATACCGTTTCTATATAATGTCCACAATTTATTTTTCATTTGACAGAAAAGCAAAATTGAATGTATCTAAATGCACCATGGAACTTTTTGCTAGAACAACTGTGATCATTAAACCATAGTATAAATAATAATATGTCAGAAACATAACAGCCAAGTTAGAGAACTTAAGTGTTGTTGCCTTCTTTGTTTTCCCTAGTGTCTTTTAATTTTGCAATGTGATGTTATATAATAACAAGAGATGTGTTGGTCAGAAACACAATGCCCCCTAATGCGCCGCTTTGATTTTATTGTTGTTGTCCTTTGACCTTGACCTTGAAGGATGACCTTGACCTTTCACCACTCAAAATGTGCAGCTTCGTGAGATACAAATGCATGCCAAATATCAAGTTGCTATGATCAATATTGCAAAAGTTATGATCAAACTTTAAGATAGGTTAAAGTTTTGGACAGACAAACAGAATGACAGACAGACAGGCCAAAAACAATATACCACCTTTTTTTAAAAAGGGGGCATAAAATGTGCTTTACCTTGCTATGTGACAAAACATTATGTTTATATTAAAGTAGGAAGACGCTGTACTGCTGTTTAAGTATGATTTAAGTGTATGTCCGTCCGTCTTTTACCGCGAATTAGGTTTGCCTGGTCGTCCGTTGGCAAGTCGTTGAAGCCCTGGATGCGTTTGGCGAATCTCACAATCTCTGCTATGTTTTTCTCGAAGTACTTAATGATGCTGGTTGCCAGAAAGCACTTTCTATCGGGGTTGACGCTGTGAGATGGACCTTGCGCTATAACAGCGTTGATCGTGTCGGATTGCTTCTGAAACATAAAATGCTTATGCATGCTATGCGATGGCAAAAGCACTGCTATTATGCTGAGTTAAAAAATCTTAACATGCATGTAATTATGAGATACTACGTCCTAATAAGGTAATCGTATCTCTTTATTATGAGATGCTTAGTAATTATTAGCAGATACTATATCTTAAGTAATGACAGGTCAAAAGTATTTTATTTCACAAAGATCATTTAACAATGTTTAGGGCTAGCAATGGCCATTAAGTTGTGACATGAACACTTCTACGAAATTCGTTAGATAACAAGGGCTTGGCAAGTTAACGGTGTGTTAAAATTATCGAGTTAGATAACGCGATAATTTCAACACATCGGTGACTTGTCAAGCCCTTGTTAGCTTACGAATTGTATGTCCATCACTTATCTCCTTCGTGGCAAGCTTTTCCTATAGACAATCCCAGAATCGATAATATGGGCGCCGC